>AJFL01001597.1:0-30658 GCA_000467735.1 Rhytidhysteron rufulum CBS 306.38
TTGTTTTTAGCAGAAACCCGTTAAACTGCATTAACCAACTACGCCATTTTTTAGTGGGGGAGGGGGATATGTCGCCTACCTGTGGGAAGACAGTGGAATTGATGTAGTTATATAGGAGGGGTTTGGGTGAGGTGAGAGGGGGCTTTTTCATCGTAGTGATGTGAGGTCAGGTGAGGCGCGTGGGTGGGTGGCGATGCGGTTTGTTTACATGTAAGTTGGTTTAATGCGTGTGTATGTTTGGGATTTTATTGGGGGTTGGTGAGATAGTTGCGCGGTTTGATGTAAACATGCGTGGTTTTGAAGAAATGATGTGTTTTTGCCTTCTATTCTAGATTCAGGAAGTAATATACTGATGACAGAGAAATGATAGAACCTTTCGTCTCAACGACCTTTAAAGATAAATGAATCCAGACGAAACCTTCCTATTCTCAAGTCAAACGTGAGAATAGACTACACCTTCACCTGATATCTTCAGTTCTCCCCAGTACTATCAATCTTCCTTCAACACCCCCTTCTAATCCCATCTCACGCACGCACGCACCCCAACCACTCACTCCTCCGTCTCATCCTCCACCCTCGCCCCTCTCTCACCCTCATCATACCCATACCCAGCTCCCGAATTCCTAGGCGTCACCCCCGGCCTAGAACCACCTCTACCCCTCGAACCACCACCTCTCCCTCTACCACCTCTCCTCCCCGCATTCCCACCCCTTCCACCAACCCCCTCATTCACTTCATTCTCAGAAACCCCCATCGGCATCTCTAGCACACATCAGCTCGCTCCACAAAACCCCCTCAAACAAAAAACTCACCATCATTAGTATCCGTCCACTCCCCATCATCACCGCCAAAATACGGGTTCGCTGGTTCAACCGGCATCCCGTTTCGACCCCCAGACATCAAGGGCTCGGAATCTTGGTCTGGGTTGTAGGTTTGTTGTCGATGGGGTTTAGGTCGCTCTGGCATGCTGATTCGGGGGTCTGGGTAGGTTTGTTCGGTGAAGGTTCGATGGTTCATGGGTGTGTTCGTATTCATGCCTCTTCCACCACGGGGACCGACGCCTCTTCCGCGACCTTGGGAACGACGCGTGGGGTAGCTGGTGGGTGTTTGAGCTTGCATGTACATCTCTTGTTGCATGCGTCTTGGATCCATTTGGCGGAATCCGGGTCGGCCTCTTGAACGGAATCTGCCTGCCATAGGTGGTTGCTGTTGTTGCTCCATCATTGCCCTAGTATATGCTTCTCCATCGAACCCATCCATATCATACGCATCAGTAGGATACCCACGTAACCCCTCCATGCCATAACCCTCAGTAGCGGGAAACCCACCTCTACCCTGCCCCCTCATCCGATCATAAATCACATCCTCCATGTTGGCAAACCTCTCTCGTAGTTCATCAACCCCCCTATTCGCCCTTCTCCATTCCTTCTCCGCCTTCCCATTGCCACTCCTCCTACGCCGAGATGACTTCGCATTCGCATTCGCATTCCCACACCCTTCATCACAATCTCTTCCCATCTGGTCTTTGAGTTCGTACCGGACTTCCCCTTGGCTGGTTGTCCCGTCCGTAGTGTTTCGATGTCGGTATAACACTCTTGTGCCTTTCCTACACGTGCAGTTCGTCGTGCATTTACATGCATCGAGGAATTCGTCACCGGGGAACCATTCCTGACCTGCTGGTACTACACCCGGGGAACGTGGTTTTGGGGACTTCATGGAGGAGCTTGACATAGGGGTGTTTGGTGCTCCATGAGGCGAGGTACGTAAGCCCGGGAAACCACCTACACCAGGGATGGGAGGGACATGATTAAGCGGTGGGCGAGGAGCACCAGGGGAAGGCGTATGCTGAGGCACATACTGCGGAACAGATTGAGGGGCATATTGAGGAGGGTATTGTTGCGGTGGAGGTGGAGGCGGATGCGGATACTGCGGCATATACCCAGCAGGGACATCTCCGCCGAATCCCCTTTCAGGAGCGGCACCACCCATGTACCCAGCCGCGAGATTCGTTCCAGAAGGGAACCCATATCCTGCTCTCCCAACTCTCGGACTCATCATTGGGCTCCGCATCCCAGCATGTAGCATACCTCGTACTCTATCTCGATCTCGATCTCGCTCCCTTCCTCTATCACGCGGGCTTCGAGAGCCTCGAGATGTATATGGGCTCGGTGTTCGGTGGCCTTGTCGACGGAGGGAGGTATCTGAGTATGTGGGATCGGGGACGAGGATTTTAGATCGGCCGGTGTTTATGGCGATGAGGGGGGGAGGAGTGGAGTAGGGAATACCCATCGTGAATGAGTTGAGGAGGTTGCGTATTGATGGAGCTGGGGATTGAGTTAGAAGTCAGAAAGAGGTTTAGATGCAAGACTGGATGGATGGAAATTGGGATGGGAGATCGTGGATTAAGTACTACACTTGTTTATACAAAACCCAACCCATTCCCTACCTTTCACAAACCCGAATCCAGAACCAGTATCTCGAAACGAGTGAACTAAACCGAAACCAATATCAAAGAACCCCCCCAAATGGAAAGAAGAAAGCCAGAAGGAGAGTAAGTAAATACAAATCCTACACGCCGAAAGAAAGGCAGAACATCGTCGTTGTTTGTGAAGTGATGTTCCCAAGAGCCTCGTGCCACTTGTTTGCTCGAGTCACAAGTTACTGTGTCACCGAAAGCGTAAAACCAATCAATGCATCCGTCGAGGGCAAACATAACTGCATATGGTGTTGGCCAAGTCGAGTGGTTCGCTGTAGGGGTATCGTTGCTAACTCACCTATGTTTATATATGCTGTGGCCAAAAACAACGGCATGCATATCAAACACTGCACGAAATACCAAATACCATCTCTGCTTAGAACCTCATGTTCTATAACCTGGAAACGAGAAAAGGAGATATGGTTAACATTTCATCATTTAAAATTATACCACGATTCTCTAAGTACGTACCTGCCTCCCGAGGTCAGCATAAGCTATCAAGCTGACGCCGAGAAACTACACACCTTTGGCACTACCAAGAATCTCCCTTCCCATTCAGCTTCCTCACCTCCAGCAAAGTCAACTCACACAAACATCACACATCATCACAACCCAAAAGGCAACACCAACTTCACCAGTAAACACCTCAGTTAACTCAAAAAAAAAAAGATTCGCTACGATACTCTACAAGATATCAAAACCACGCCCAAGCGCACAGTGACCCAAACCCAAAAGAACAGAAAAACAAAACAAAATTTCAAGTACAAGCAAGACAGTTATCGCGCCTTTCAAAATCCAAATAATCGCAGAGCATCGCTTCATACCATGCTTCCCATTAAGGCGAAGGGAGGCTTTAACAATTGCAACGCTTAATGTAAACGATTTCATGATGCCATCAACATATTTCGCATTAAACGGACCGAGGCGGACATTATCGGTGTGTCAGTGTGTGGGGGGTTGCTTTGAACAAGCCGAAAAAACAGAGCAGAAAGGACAAAGAATGTAAACTCCAGGCGCCACGAGCTAAGTATGACCCCCAAAAGACAGATATAAGAGAAAGAAGGAGAAAAGAGGAAGAGGCAAAAAGAAGTAGTTGTGCGTGTACAGATATGCAAACAGACAGACGAGACAAGACAAGCTACGCAAGCAGCCTATCAAGCAAGCTCCTGAAGTGCAGAGTATTCATACTGCAAGGAAATCCAACTCAAGAAGCTTCCACGACCAAGCGATCTCGGCTCTACTCGACACAGGAAAATCGCTCTGCGATCTACTTATCCCGTGCGTGTACTCAATGGAAAGAATACCATAGTGTGAAGTGAAGGATAAATATCCGTCCAAAAAGCCGTTCCATCCAAGGGAATATAAAGTGAATGAAGAGGGGATATCAATAGAATTAGAAAATCATCGACCTGACTTGATCTCTCCGTGCGGTTCCTGCTGTGCTACCCCTTGGCCTGGCGTGCACGGCATCCTTCTCGATTGGCGGTGGCGGCATGTTGCTGCGATCAGCTTTCTGAGGGTAGGAAGGTGCAGATCTAGAAGCATTAGACGCGCTAGCAGGGCGTTCAGGTTGCGAGGTAGGTCGCTTTCCCTGTGCGTTTTCCCTCAGCGGTCCGCCGGCTTGAGGGCGCATCTTCTCGCGACGTTCTTTCTCAAGGACGAGATCTGTCCACGCTTTCCCGGTGCCCATGTCTTTGCCTACTGTTTCGGAGAGCACCTTCATCCAGCCTTCTTTCTGGGCGGCATTGTCGGCATAGAAGTCGATGATTTCACCGTTAGCGAAGCGTAGGCGGAACCCTTCTTCGACGAACATGTAACCCTCTTCTTCTTCACTGAAGGCAGATTTACGGCGACCTCCGGTTTTGGTGTGAGTAGACTGGGTAAGGGATGATTTGTCATCGATGAGTTTGGTTGCTTTGGCCAAGTTGATCGTTGCACGGGGTTGTCGGGTAGCCTCATGGAAGGCAGTAAGTTTTTGGCCTTGAAGGCGGAAGTATCGACGTCGCCAGTACTGTTGATTTGTTAGTCTCAATTTTCTCCAGATGATCATGCTGTGACTTACTGGGCAATCACCGCCTTGCTGAGATAGGACACCTTCATAGCTCAGGCCACGCACTTCCTCGGCTTCCTTCAGCTCCCGAATGCATGCGTTCATCGACTTGGGCATATCATCGTCCTTGGCTGACTTGGGCTTGGGAACGTACAAAAGTTGCAAAGTAAGCTTAGCAATCGCGAAGGGGGGACGACGAGCAACACCTCCACGCTTGGACTTGACGGAAGAGACAGCGTTTTTATCCACCGCCCATTCATTGAAGCATGGGACGTCGACCATGAGCGGGCGGCCGAAGGCGGCTTGCTCATAGTTCTTCAAGCATACGTAAGCACGTGCAAAGGAACCATCTTCACCAACCAGCTCATGAAGAAGATCCCAAGCTGTTTGTGGTCGATTTTTCTTTGCATTCAACTCAGCAGCAGCTCGAAGCTTCTCGCGTTTCTCGCGTTCTCTCTTCTCCTCTTCCAGCTGGCGCGCACGTTCCTTTTCCCGCTTCTTGGGTGTGGCAAGGAGGTTGCGGAAGGCTGAGGCAGATCCAGTCTTCTTGTGAGTGGGAACTTTGGGTAAGCTGGCAGGAGCAGGTTGGGCGGCGGGGGTTGGCGACTGCGGAGGAGGTTTGAGTTTGGTCTGGAGTGTCAGTTGGAACTCGAGGTCATCGAGAACCACGAGTTCGAATTCTTGGCCAATTGGTGCGGTCTGATTGAGTTCGAGCCAGGAGGTCGTTACACAATGTAGACCATTGTCTAGAGTGAGTTGAAACTGTGTCTTCTCATCTGCATCCTTGTTAGAAATTACTGGTTTGTAGCAAAAGTGTGAGAAACTTACTCTTTGGCAAGGGCATCGCCAGGTCCTTGACACCCACAACCTTGACAAATAGCCTACCGCGCTCAGTGCCCTCTTCGACGACATCGGCCATACCTTGGTCCTGAGCAGCAGAACTATTGCCTCCTTGGACGTTGCTCTCTTGTCCTGGCAAAGGAGGTACAGGACCCGAAGCAGGCACGCGTCTAGAGCCCGAGTTTGTCCGAAGGCTCTTCCTCCTAACTTTACCGTTCCAAGGTTCGGTCGTCCAAGCAGGTTTCCTCTCGTAACTCGTCTTTCGGGAGCTGCCATTTGAAGACTTGCTGGAAGGACGAGTCGGGCTTGGAGGTGGTTGCTCGTCGCTGAACTGCCTGTTGCTCGCAACGACGACCTTGGTATTCTGCCTCATCAAATAACCTTTCTGTTGATAGACATTTTCGTCAGCTGACTGATACTGATACTGATACGGATATGGATATTCATCCTGGAGATACATGTGTTCTTGACCAGAAGAGATGGTTGCAGAGGATGGTGGGAATTGGGCGAAAGAGGGCAATGGAAATAATGTCGGTACCTTTTGTGCTTGGATGACGCGATCAAATTCTGATTCCAGACCAAAGGACAAGTCGTCAGAGAACCCGGATAGAGGAAGGTCCAAAGTGAAGTTTTCCTTATTCGTGCTGGATGAGAACGAGTCGCTAAGACCACCTTCTTCTGCGGCGTTGCCAAAGTCCAGGGTGAGAGATTCACGCTTAGGGCTACGGAGAGGAATAGGGGGTGGACGTTCACCGGAGACTTGACGTCTAGTTGCGGCCATGCTGGCGGCATCTGAAGGCCTGAGAGAGTTCCGCGTCTTTAGCGTTGCACCTGGGGCCTTGATCGTGGCTTCAGGCTCAGGGATGGAAGGCGAGTCACGCTCGGCAGGCGATACGGCGACTACCGGATGACGAATGACAGAGTCAGGTGTACCGGGCTCGTCGGCTTCATCCTGATCGTTGCTCGGGGTGACAGGACGTTGGAGATACTCGCGCATGGCCTCGATCTTCTCGGGCATTTCCATCTCCGAGTGTTGCGAAGTTTCAGCCGACGGGTAGTCACCGAGTTCACCCAAGCTAAACTCATTGAAGGAGCCAAACTCTGGTACAGAATCTTTGTCTTCCTTCTTCTCAACCTGGATGGGAGCGAAGTCATTAGCGGTGGGCGTTGGGGGGCCCGATGAGTCGATTGTTTCTTGCGAGGTAGGCTGTTCTTCAGTGGACTCGTCTTCATCGGCCACGTTCTCAGATTCATCGGCTTCGGGTTGCTGCTCTTCGGGATGCTCGGAGTATTGACTGGCATCATCGTCATCCAGGTCGAGATGCTGCTTGATCTCGTGTCTTACGACCGAGTTCTCGCGCTCGTACTCTTCGACAGGACGTGAAGGGGATCGCTCAGGGTCATATACTTGAGTCATTTCGCCAGCCGAATAAGCATCGACAACGCTATCGTCTTCGCTCTCATGTTTGTCCTCCGCATCCCGTGGGGTTTCGTCAAAATTGCTTGAAACCTCTCTGGATGGAATAGGAACATCAGGATCCAGGTCCGCAAGGTCCCCGTAGCTGTTCTCGGGTCCGGAAATGCTATCGTCGTCGTCATCATTGAAGTCGTATTTATCAAAGTTGCGGCTCTTGACCTTGCGTAGGATAGACTCGCGAGAGATCTTCGGTACCACGATACCTGTCAGTTCAGAGTCGTTGATTGAGTCATCGATCTGTGCATCTCCCGGCTCGTCGGCAGGGTCTTCTGGGACTTGTATTCCGAGGCCGAGCTCCCTTTGGTACTCGTTATGGGATTCCTGTGTTGGAGTGCTGACGTTGCGGTCGTCAATGCCCATCAGTCGAAGGCGGTCTTCGAGAGACATGGAAGTGTCACGCATGCTAAGAATGTCCGACTTGGAAATGCCAGCTGCCCGAGGGGGTAGAGGCAGAGAGCGGTGAGACCCGCTTAAGCGCTCGGCAGTTGCAGAAAGACCTGAGCTTGACTCGCGTCGAGTACGCTCGTTCTGCAATCCAGGCAGCGGTGGCAGCGGTCTCGACTCTCCCTCAGAGGTGGTTGAGCCACGGCGCGATCCATTAGACCTTGCTGCACTGCTTGGTCTGGGAGGAGGCATAGGACTGCTCTCGCGGCCTTCAAATGGATCATCAAACGTGTCCGCGAGTGATGTGTCTGCAACGTCAGGGCTCATGTGGCGCCAGTCTTCGGGAAGTACGACTGGCGTCTTCGCTGTATCTTCAAGAGAAGCGTCAAAGCTATCGTCGTGATCCATGGCGTCTCCGTCAAAACTATCATCATATTCCTCCTCCGAGTCATAGCTCCCATCTCGCGATCCAGAGGCAACCGATGATGGGTCAGGTGTTACCATCTCGTACTCGTTGATGATGGGCGGAGCAGCATCAAAGGTGACGCTCTTCGCGTGGCGTCGAAGCGGACGAGGTGTCTCTGTTTTGAATGCATCATCATCGTCGGAAAAGACGACCGAGTCTGGATCGTGATCCCTGGCAGATTGACTGAAACGGCCATTGCTGGACATTGACGACTTTAGTGGCGAGGTTCGTCCCGGAGGTGGAGATGGGGTGTGTGTGACAGGCGAGCAGTATGCGGCCATGCCATTTGCCTTGGATGGGCTGATTGTAGGTATCTTGCTAAGGCTCTCGCCCCGTCGATGACTGTGGCCCTCTTCATTCTGTTTACGCATGCCATTGAGGCCGCTGCCACCAAATGCATTGCCCTGGACCTGAACGCTCAATGGACGGCCCGCAGCAAGTGGGCGTTCAAGTGGTTTTACAGCGGTGGGGTCGTATTCGTTCTTTTGTTCGCGCGCAAACATCTTGCTGTTCCTGACTCGCGAGGCCTTTTTGAGGTTCTCGATGGAGGAACGCTTGGGCGATAGGATGTGACGATCGTCGTTCTCGGAGCCAAAACGACTGGCTGGGGATGCGGTTTGCTCTTTCCAAAAGTTACGCGGAGAGTTGGGAAATGGCGAGGACTCGAACGGAGAAGAGTCTCGGTTGAACATCATTTTCTACGAGCCACGTTAGCGGGGGTGCTTTCCTGGAGACAAGGAATGCGCAAGTCTGTGATACCTTTGTTGATTGATTGAAGCTAGGAGAGTTTCTCCTTTGCTCGGTTGAGCTGATCTCAGACAGTGCTCGCTGGTGGCTGTTCACAGACATTCTGGGAGATGGCGTAGAAACTGCTGATTTGTTTATTCGCAACGGCGAAACCTTTTCTTCCGTTAGTACACGCCAAAAATCACGGCCGAACGCGAAACTTCAAAACAGCGTACCTGTTCATCCATAAGGATGTTCTGCCTCCAATGCTGTGGGTCCAGAACCGGCTCTGCAATGCCAGCCGATGCAGTGGATTCAAGGCGGTGGAATGCAGCAAGTGGTGAAAGAATGCGCGCGGGCTCGAGGGCAGCGGCGGGAAGAGTGGGATTGAATGAATAGAAAGAAACGCTCAATGCCCAAGTGAGTGTCGAGAAGGGAACCCGCATGCACCGCAGAGGTCTGTCCTAAACAAGAAGAGGCGGGCGAGAAGAGTAGATGATGGTATATATTATGTGAGAGCAGAGGGGTGGGATGCTGGCCGCGAGGCTGTTAAAGGACAAATAAGCGGCTTGTTTTTGTTGTCGGCTGTCGCGATGGCAACAATCGCCCACTTTTGGCAGCTCCAAGGCACTTGGGACCAGCCACACGGTGTGGCGCTCCCGCTCGAATCCAATCTATTTGGAGCCGTGCAACGTCAACAACCTTGGAACCTTGACTTGACAACGGCCGGGTTTATTATATTTGTGTATCAATCATGTCTCAAACAACAATAGCAATAGCCAAGAACGCCCGTCTTCGAGACCTTCTAGTCCCGCCTTCCAAAAGTATCCGGGCAGCTCTCTAACCAACCTCAGGCGCCTCCTGCGGGGTGCAGAGTAGAACGCAATGCTCCTCGTCTTAAAGAGGTGGTGCTCTCTTTAGGGTATTCAGCAGAGGTGTCAGGCGCCTCCTGCCTCCTTATATCGAACTCGGGAGGGTGCCTGGATACTTTTGAAAGGCACCTCTGCATCTGCATCTAGGTACAAGAGAATACCTACAGTCGCACTGCAGATAGGGTATGGCGAATTTTCATCAAAACATACGAGTCTGTCCTCCACAACCGCCGGCACGACCACCTGCCACCGTTCAAAACGGCCGTCTCTGATTGTAAATATGGAGCTGGCAGCCCGCCCCACACCGCAGCAGCTGTCATGATGCGGACGTTTGTTGGAGCCGGCCAAACGACGAGCCGGACTTAATATTGCGCGCATCAAAACAAATACGAAGGCGTCGGTTGCAGCAGGGCATTTGCAAACTCTATCGCATCGCTTCCAAGGAAGATTCAGGCTGGGGCAAGGGACTCCCTGCAGTCTGAGGAATCCAGCTTGTTTGCTCCACAAGTCGATCACGATGCGCTGACGACGGGTGCCCGAGCTCCCATCCCATCATCCATCCCATCATCTCCAGGCCTGGCGCTCCTGTGCGCGTGTGCTCCGGCCACCACCCCTGCCACCTGGGCACCACCGCTCGCTCTTGGCGCGCCTCGGAGAATTAGGTAACCCTCTGCCGTCAACGTCAGAAAAAAAGTTCTGGCTAGCTCGTGCAGTTCAATCGCTACACCACCTGCGCTGTTGTTCCTGTTCCGCATCGTTGCCTTTATTTTCTGTACTGCATTGACCTGTATTGTACTGATGATATAGAATCGTTTCATCTCATTCATCTGCATTTTTTCTCCGCCATGCTGCGGCAATCCACCAGGCTGTGCCTCTTCTGCGAGTCCCGCACTCTCCTCCGAACGAACACCATCGTCCCAGTCCAGTCGCAATGGCCCCAATTCCGAACCTATGCCCAGGCATATGGCCAGTCTATGCGAAAAAGGCCGTCTCGAATGCAGCTGTCCCCTAACGTCGCTCGTCCCCCACCCTCCAGACCCCAAGGCAGATCCCCGCGAAGAGGAGACTCAGACCCTTTTGGAAACCTCAACCAGACTAGAGTACCGCCATCGCTTGCGCGGCGGCGAGAGGAGGAATCCAAAGACAGGAGGTACAGGAAGAGGGATGACCGGAGAGATACTGGCTTTGTGCCACCCCGGCAAAGATCTTCTCAGCGTTCAACCGGATCCTATGAATACAAGGCGCTCAAGATGCAGCAGATTCTGACCGAAGTGCCCTATGCAACGCGGAACAAATTAAAGGGCTCCATAGAGGATATCGAATCCTTCGAAGATTTTCCTTTGCTTCCGAGTATCCACCAAGCCATCGTCGATGCCTTGCCCGGCCTGCAATACATCAATCCCACGCCTGCACAATGTGTTGCCATACCGGCTTTGCTTGGGCTAGAGGGAATGAAACGTCGACCACGAGATGCATTTGATAGCCTGGATATGGATCAATTTCTTCTGGCTGCGGAGACGGGCTCAGGAAAAACGCTTGCATACCTTTTGCCCACGATTGATGCTATGAAACGACAAGAGGCGCAGGACGCAGAAGAGGAGGAAAAGGAGAGAATTAAAAAAGAGGCTGAGGAGGCAGAGAGAAAGCAGAACGATATGTTCGGGTTGGAAGCCCCGGAACTCTCGACAGAGCCCGATCCAGCTCGCCCTCGTGTTATAATACTCGTTCCTACCGCCGAACTCGTCGCCCAAGTCGGATCTGTCGCAAAATCTCTCTCTCATGTCGTCAAGTTCAGGACTGCGCCTATATCCGCTTCCAACTCCGCGACTGTGATTCGGAATCGCCTCTTCTCCCCGACCGGTGTGGACATTCTTATCAGCACTCCTCAACTCCTTGCTAGCATTGCCGAAAGCAATCCCAACATCCTCAGCCGAGTCACACATTTGATTATTGACGAGGCGGATTCTTTGCTCGACCGGTCATTTTCGCCTTCCACAACCTGGATTATCGACAGGGCTACTCCTTCACTTAAACAACTCATCCTTTGCTCTGCGACCATTCCCCGTCGACTCGATAAGACGCTTCAAAGCTCTTTCCCAGATATCAAACGTCTAGTCACACCAAACCTCCACGCCATCCCTCGCCGTGTTCAATTAGGCGTTGTGGATGTGAATAAGGACCCTTATCGCGGAAACAAGGATCTTGCATGCGCGGATATGGTATGGAGTATTGGGCGCTCAGCTGCGGAACACAACGAGACCGAGGGTAAAGAGAAAGTCGACGTAAAACGCGTCATCGTATTCGTAAACGAGCGAACGAAAACCCATGAAGTGACGGACTACCTCAAATCAAAGGGTATTGACGCGGAAGCTTTGAACCGAGATACTCCTAATCCTCGCCAAGCAGCCATACTCAACACCTTTACCGCCAAGGAGATAAAGACCGAAGATCCTAAAGATTCATCTTCACCGCCCAGCCCATCTTCTACTAAAAAATTACTCAACACAAAGGTCATCGTGACTACTGACCTTGGTTCTCGAGGTATTGATACCCTAGCTGTCAGGCACGTCATTCTTTACGATGTACCTCATACCTCCATTGACTTCATCCATCGTCTTGGAAGGACCGGAAGGATGGGTAGGAGAGGTAGAGGTATCGTTCTTGTCGGTCGTGGCGATCGTACAGATGTTGTAAAGGAAGTCAAGGATGCTATGTATAGGGGCTTGGCTCTTGTCTAATTTCATGCAGATACGAGGATACGATGGCATTGTACAAGTATGTAGAATTATGTATGATAGGCGTGGTGTTGTATATAGGGAAAAGATCTGTTACTTCATATTGATGCTTTCTTATGCACGTTTCTGAATTATTAACGGATTTGTTTAGCATTCTTTTCATGGTTTGGATACCTATACGCCGTCCTTAAACCCCCATTTATTCCATTTTGTCCCATGCAAAACCCCGCTGTAGCTTCTGTTACCGCCCCTTTTCTAAACGACATTTATTTACTTTGGTCTTCAGAGGCTATGAAGCTTTCAGACCTTATTCGAGTTTCCTAGCCTATACGTATAGTTTGATATCTGTGATTAAAACAATGTATTAATTAGTTTATTTTATTGTATTTTATTTTTGAAAAAAAAAACTTTATTTTAAGAAAAGACTATGATATAGATATATCACAAGGATGAATATAAACCCTTGATAGATCTATCAAATCGAGAAATGAAGACATAGGTAACGGTTAGAATTGTAAGTAGCTGTGGGATGATATGTCGTTATGTGTGTTTCATATAAATGGGTTCACAGAGTTATGTATAGATGGATGTTTAGATTTGAATATAGGTTCTTGGATTGAGATGGAATACCTAGGTATTTGGTATTTCATTATTCTAGCTACTGATTTCTAAAGCTGTGGTAATCTATGGATTTTGTAATGGTAAGAACTAATATCTTTATCCGTTTGTGTACATGGAATTGACTATATATTTATCCTAAGTGTGGTGGGTTAGACATGCATACAACCTTTGATTACTTGGTTATTGGTAATGATTTAGTGATGTTTCTTTGATGTTTATAAAACTAAGGGAATGATTTGGTAATGTAGTAGGGTGAGGGAATATAGGAAAGGGTAAGCTCATGATTCATCACTGAGTAGTAACGACTTGATATCTAACGTATTCCATTCATCTAGTCATTTAAAGACCAGATATCCGTTCTCATACTCCTGATCCGATCCTCCTAACCCATAATCGAAAAGACCCCAGCCACAGAAGCTCTTTAAGTGGATCCAGCCATTTCAGAACAGCCACCCATCCTCAAGTTCCCATCCGCGATCCCGAGAAAAGGTCAACCCTTCCACCGCCATAGCAAAAGCCACTCATCCCCTAATCCCCTAGCCATTCCAATTAATACCTAGCGACGAATTATCGCAAGCAAACCTCGCCACACCAACTAAACCACACATTAGCAAACTTCCCCCTTCACCTCCCACCCAGCAACTTACGAGCAAACCCCTCCCCACCACTCCCACATGCCTCATCAACATACTCCAAAAAATACCTGACACACATCTCCTTACTCAACCCCTCATCACCCATAACGCACTGCCTCCCGATCCGCACAGTCGCGAGCAAGTTCCCAGCACGCCCGGTCGAGAGATCAACAAAAGGGCCTTGGTTCGGAATGCATGTTGTAATGGTTGAACAGGCTTGTGTGATGGCGGAGAGGGCGGTGGTGCGTGGAACGAGGTTCCACCAGCAGGTTGTTATGTTTGGGGAGGGGAGGAGAGCCGCGCAGGTGCTGTTGTGGGTGGGTTGGGCGGCCGTGATGATTAGGAGGGCCCGGGTGGAGAAGAGGGCTAGGGCTAGGGCGGAGAGCTTCGTGATATACATGGTTGGCGTTGTGGTTGGAGGAAGGTCTTGTATGGTGAATACCTCTAGGTGAGGTGTGTGTGGTGCTGTGTGTATTTGGAGAGATTGAAGATCCTCTGGTGAGGTTGAAGTAAGTGTAGTAGATGTAGACGAATCCACCGGGTAGGGTGGAAGAGTGTGGATGTGGAGGTGGAGGGAGAGAAGTGAGGTGGAGTGGAAGGAGTGAACCCGACGCGCTTTCCACGTGGGCGTACCTAGGTAGGTCACGTTGGAACTTCACTGTAAATGATGCCAAAACTAGCCCCACGGGAGCTACAGTTCAAGGCTCACTTCGACAACTAATTCTTCAGAAGTGTTCTCCTTTGATGCAAGGGCTTTGACTCAAGAGAATGATTCATTTATTTCAAGATGGGTTGCATGGATGCATAGGGAATAGCTACCCAGACTCTCCAGCCCTAGTATAAACAGTACTCATTTCGCCAAATGTGGCTAACAGGCCAGAATCCTCCCCTGACTGAGATAGTCTCCTGGCGTGCGAACTTTTAAAATCTGCTTCGTTTGAAGCCCGATTGCTTCGAAACACCTGTATCATGATAAAACGCCTATTTTCCTTTTTAAAGCAATCCCCTCTCATTGCTTTGCTTTCCTCTCCGCTGAGATTGTATCCAAAGTCTTCCTCGTCCCTTCAACAATCAACCCATGCTCAACCTTATGTATCCTCTCCTCAAGGTCATCCAAACACTCCCCCACCTTCAACTCCACTTCCTGAGTAACAATCGGAGCACCCGCATCCACCTCCGCAATAACCTCATGAATCATAACACCGGTCCTCTTAATCTCACCCTTCTGAAAAGCCTCCCATGCCCTCTCAATAGCTCCTGCACCCGCAAACTCCCCAGGCAATGCTGGATGAAGGTTTATTACCTTCACTCCCGCTTCCGCAATAGGGTTGAGGAATGTAGGCGCGAGAATGTGCATCCAGCCTGCACAGACTATGAGATCGGGTGGGGGGTTGGAGTTGAGGATTAGGGAGGCGAGGGCTGCGTCGTATTCGGAACGGGCGAGTTGGGTGCCTTCGGGGGTGGATGGATGCTTCTTCTTGTATGCGACGAGGTTGTGGTAGCTGGTTGGTATGGAGGCGTTTGATGCTCTGGTGAGACCGTAGGCGGATTTACGACTGTGAATATGGTTAGAATCTGTAAATTATGTCTCCAGCAGAAATATTTACTTTGATATTACGTGAGTTATCTTTGCATTTGGTAGTTGGGATGAAGCGCACGCATCAATGAGAGCTTGGAGGTTAGAGCCATTACCGGATATGAGGACAGTCAGATTATATGTTGGTTCGGCCATGATGAGCGCTAAACGAAATTGGAGAGGAAATAAGACAAGATTTTAAAATTGGTGGTTTACAAAGCTATATTGCTGCTTGAATTGTAGTCCACGTTATTTCAGATGGAGGGGTAGTCATGACCCCGCCACCATTTTTGCCCGGATCGGAATCGGAATAACGTGAATGTCCGAAATGAATCACGTGCGTGTTATTCTACCCCAGGGCTCCTTGTGAATGTAGTTGACTTCTTGACTGACTTTTTAGGACCGGAATAGTATAATCGAAAGAAATGGAACGAGGCTAGCACTCTAGCCAGAAAATGGGCATGGCCCATTGTCCTCCCAGGATACGCCTTTCAAACGCCGTGCCTTAAAATATATACAGTACAAACCTGAAGACCACCTAGGTAAGGACTCCTTATGCGTGGCTTTCAAAGCTGATCTCGCGATGAGAATGATAACCTGGGCGAACCCAACATCTACCCAACCCGCATCTACGGCTCAAATTCGGTCACACTTCCATTATTATCCTTGCTTTGGTCTTTTTGCGGCGACCTGTGGTGCGGATTCCTCATCCTCATCGTCACCAAGCACAATACGCCGTTTCCTCGAGATTGTCCCTGCAGTACCATTTTTGTCCCCTTGGGTCTCCGGTTCCGTCCATTTAGATCTCTTCTCTACCCCTTCCAGGAGTCTATCATATTCTACTTGGACGCTTGAAGCTGTTTCTTCAATCTTCTGGATTCTCTCTTCTGGTTCAAGCTGAGTTAGGAGATCCAGGTTGTGTCTAAACAGTCGTTCCTTTAATGCCAGTCGCCAGAAATAGAATTTGCGGTCATTTTCATGTGAGGATTTCTCTTTACGAGTGATGCGTGCTACGGAGCGGTGATGTGCAGGAATGGTTGACAGGAGATGCAACTCAATCATTCTGTTCAGCTGGCGGGGTATAATCTTCGATTCGTGGCGGATGGCTGCAATTTTCTCCCTGGGTGCTACGATGAGCTCCGTAGGTATATCTGCTTTCTTGTGCAGTGTTTCAGGAGGCAAAGTAGAGGGAAGTGAGAGCTCTCGGAATGAAGGAAGCTTACGGAGATATGCAATATCGCAGTAGTCACGCATATCGTCAAATGCTTCGTTGGGATCCTCTACAGTAATCTGGTAAATATTAGGAGTGTCAATGAACAACTTAAACATGGTTCGGTAGAGCTGAGATCCATGTGATTGGCCTTGATACGGAGGCAGAATCACAAACTGTGATATCCGCTCCCGCGATTGTGCTGCCAGTGGATTGTATGGTTCGACGTAGAGGTGGGTTTCAGGATCTTGAGGAAGACGGGGCGGCGTATAGGTTCCGCCTTCACCACTGTCACTAGCCGGAGGTGAGGGGAGGGATTTGGTGGCTTGGAGAACCTCCATGGTAGGGAAGACCCATAAACGGTAGGATGTTGAAAAACCAGCAATGGTATATCCAGATGTGTTTTGGCCCTTCTTGAGAGGCGCTACCTCATAAAGGAGAAACAGAGTCCATCTGTCGTCGTCTTGGTCTTCCAGGCTCTGCAATGTGCCACCTTCAATGTAGAACGTGACAAGCACTTGCATGCGACGGAAAATCTGCTTGGCCACTGGGTCCGAAAGAGTCGCTTTCCATATTTCATAGCGTTTGCCATGTAACGAATAACTGTGAAGGAGATTCCCGGGGGGTTTCCAGGTTTGCGAGGTAGGGTCAGGTCCAACAACCGTCTCTTCCTGCTTAGAAGGGTCAAGGACATCTGTGAGAAGTTAGAATGTAAGAAACAATGCGCCCGAGTGGACATCAAGGATTACTGACATTCAGGTAGGAAATCGCTAAGCATCTTCTTCAAATCCATGGCCTTCGTGTCGCCGAATGGCTTGTATTTTGCTCCATACTTGATCTCCAACGATGGCTTTAGATCATTTGCGCGAAAATCCAAATTCAACTCTAGATCACTGTATCCGAAGATGGCCTCCTCCTCGCCGAAGATGGGATATGTGAAAGTTGGCTGGAAAGGTTCCTCGAAGACGTGCTCGGGTTGGCCCGACTTGCTGGATGGCCGGACAAGGTTGATATTGAAGCTTTCATTGGCGCTCGAAAGCCCTGGACAAATTGTTAGGTTCGCGCAGCATTACATAGGAGGTAAAGCGGGATGAAGACAAACACTTTTCAATCTCTTGATCCATTGCGTCGCAAACTCGAGGACAGCGTTGATTGCTGCCGATACGGAAAGAATAAACTGTACGTTGGTACTTGGCAACAGGCGGAGAGTTGATCCAGAGGCGCTCTTGTTCTTGTTTGACACAGCGAGAGGCGGGCGACGAGCAGTGTGGTGGTGAGGACGACGGATTGCGATGGAGGTGAAGGTGAAGAAGCACGGTCGCGGTTGCGACTCGAAGGCGCGCGACTTTCTTTGCTGCACGCACGCGTTTTGGCGCCTCGGCTTCCTTAGATCAGCCCTATGCAGGTGCCCAGCCCAGGAACCGTCCTGGCCGGCTAGCTGGCATCTTCCGTCCTCCGTCCCGTCTCTTGCCCTCCAAGCACACTTCACTTTTTATCAATCCCTTTCACCAGAGTCTCAATCGGGCACGCCCCATCATGAGGAGGAGGAAATAAACTGCCGCCTCTTGTTTTTCGCTCACTTCTTGATCCCCAAACCATCACTATATCTCGTACAACCAAGCCACCTTCATCATGTGGGACGGTCTGTTCATGTTGCTCGCCTTGAGCACTATCATGGGCGTCGCGTAAGTCTGTCTGATAGAGATTGTACTTCGCCATTGACAGCACCGGAATCTAATACGTGTCACAGTTCGTTCATTGTCGGGGCCTTACCACTATCCTTTTCACTATCGCAACGGCAATTGCGCTTTATAACCGCATTGGGAACTGGAGTTCTGGTCGGGACGGCGCTCATCGTTATCATACCGGAAGGAATCGAAACACTATATAGCGCTGGGGGCCATGGGCATACTCATGTTGATAGAGGGTTGCAGGTTCCATCCATTGCAAGCCAGCAACAGGGTCTGAAACATCCTCCTGAACTGCCCACCGACGAACTAGGACAAGTGCTCGACACAGCATCCATTCGAACTGGAGCTATCAAAGCTCCCGTAGACATTATAGTGGAACGCGCCTCAGAAGATGAGGAATCAGATTCAAAGTCCTCCAATGGCGACGATGATTCCAGGGAAGGATTTTCGCAAGAGGGAGATCGAGTCCATGGACAGGAGCCTAGTGATCCTAAAGGCTCCAGGTCTGATCGCGACCCTCATGCCTACGTTGGAGTATCGTTGGTCCTTGGTTTTATTCTAATGTACCTGGTTGATGTTCTGCCGGAGACATTGGCATCCTCACAACCGAATTACCGACCGTTGCAAATATCCCTCTCTAACCTATCGCGTGGACCTCACCGTTCTTCAACCCACTCTCCAATAGGCTCACCACCCCCAGAGGAGGTGCCTCCGCCGCGTTCTTCTGCTACAACCATTGGACTAGTCATTCACGCTTTCTCGGACGGAATAGCCCTCGGAGCATCCTCTACCGCACCCTCTTCCGGGTTATCATTAATTATATTCCTGGCCATCATGCTCCACAAAGCTCCTGCTGCTTTTGGGCTGACTTCTGTTCTGCTGAAGCAAGGCCTCTCTAAGCGGACCGCTCGAACCCATTTGCTTCTTTTTAGCTTGGCAGCACCTGCAGGTGCGTTAGCTACATGGGCTATCGTACATTTACTGGGTAGGGCGGCCTTAGGTGGAGATGATGGTCTAACATTTGCGACGGGCTGCGTTTTGTTGTTCTCGGGAGGGACCTTTTTGTAAGTTTCTTTCTTGTCGTTAGTTTGCTCGCGGCCCACTTACCCTGGATAGATATGTCGCTATGCACTCGATGAATGAATCTACAAGCACACAAGCCCCTGCTCGTGGAGATATGAACGGCTATGGAGATGCTGCATTTGCTCAAGCGCATAGCAAACACAGTCTTTCCAAAGGCGATGTTATAACCGCAGTGGTGGGTATGTTAATTCCACTTGTAACCCAAGTGGGACACGTGCACTAATTTATGCGCACTATCTGTTTGGAACGTTTGAATGTCATGGGTTTAGTCTTGTTCTTCTTCTCTTGGCTCTTTTCTTTTCTTTTCAAGATTCACGATCCACTTTGCGTACCCTCAGCGGCATTGCTTTATGTTTGAATAGACTGGTTTGCGGGAAAAATTAAACATGATACCATTATCAGGATATTGAGGGTTAGGTCCAGATGTGGGAGTTTGGAAACGGGATGCTGATGAAATCCTTGCACTCGTGTGAGAAAATATCATCGTTTTTCCATCATATACCGATTGAAATATCTTGAATTTCATGAGTAATTGTCACACTAAAACTGCCCTAAAACTAGGTATCGTTTTCGTCTTGGAACTACTCAGTTATTTGTATCCCCTCGACGGCTAGCGATTGCCGATATAACCTAGCTTTCCCTTACCTCATAGTTCCAAATACTACATTCCCAGGACTTCGGAATGAATTGGGATCCTCAAAAAACGTCACTGGGGCGAGACTTCATTTTTCCCTTCCTTCAAAGTGAGGATTCTCTTCTCTTCATTTCCTGTCATGTTCCTTTCTTCTCTCTTGATCGTGCTAAGTTTTCTTAGCCATCAAACGACAGTCGTGAACGGCCAGAGAGGTCCTGGCGGGTTTGGAGGTGGTCTTGGTGGAGGCGGAGGTGGTCCAGGAGGGGACCCAGGAGGGGGCCCAGGAGGGGGTGGTGGTGGTCCTCCTGGTGGTCCTCCTGGTGGGTTTGGTGCAGGTGGTTTTGGTGCTCCTCCGCCTCCGCCTCCACTTCCACCTCCTGCGGCTGCTGCTGCTGCTCCACCACCACCTGCTCCAGTACTTCCAGCTTCTGATCCCGTCCCCCCTTCCATCGCCTCTCCTGCCTCCTTTCCTGTTTCTCTAACTTCAACTTTGTCAGCTTCTCGAGTTCCAAGACCTCCAGGCCCCTTCATCCATCTGAGTCCTTCGGCTTCTTCGAGCTCTTCACTTTCTTTAAGTCCTCTTGATCCTGTCAATATTTTAAATCCTCTCAGTCCTCTTGACGGGTATGAAAAGACTAACGGTAAAATCTGTTACTACTCTAGACTTACTAACAATGTTCTTAGTGACTCCGATGAGAATAGATGGATGATGGACCCTACACCCGGTCCTTTCGACCCGCTAGCATCCACTACAAGTGTAACTCAGAGAATAACTTTATTTATCAGCTCGTTGCCATCTTCCATATCCTTGCAAACAGAGAGCTTCTCGTCCGAGGATCTGTCTACATTAAGCATCCTTGTGCCCACATCCCAACCAAGCATTTCCCATTCTACCATCGTATCTCAAATAATTTCTTTCAACCCAGTATTTTCTAAAATTCTAACGTTGCCGGTCCCTATATCGACCGATATCGCTTCAGCTGCCGAACCTGCGTTGGAATCTAGCACTTCCACGTCTTTGGTAGGATCATTTGATGATAGTATAGAAAGTACGGAGTCTCCTGTAATTTCTATCTTTCCAACTACATTTAGTAGCGTAGCGGCTCCTCCAACGATTGATACAACTATTACTTCTGGCACTTTCACACCCTTGTCCTCGGCATTGCTATCTAGCGTAACATTAAACACACAAGTCTCATCAACAGTCGTGAGTCTATCAACACCTGGGATAGCATCAGGGACAACATCGTCAATTTTCTCTTCACCAATCGGTTCATACATCGGTTCATCAATCAGTCCGTTAATCGGTTCATCAACAAGTACATCAATCAGTGCATCAACCAGTCCTCAATCTTCAACTACATCCACCTCCACCTTCACCCCCATACCCATGCCTGCAACGACAACCCCTTCGCTAAAGACGACCGCCGCGTTACCAGCATCCTCATGTATTGTGGGCAAACAAATTGTTGGCAACAGTGGATTCGAAACTTCAATGCCGGTTACCTGGAACTTCATGCAAGTCAATTACGCAGAGCAAGAAATTTACGATCCGCCAAACGCGCACACCGGCCACGGAGTCTGGAAAACAACCATGCATGTTCCAGACGATGAAAACAGGATTGTCACCATCAGTCAAACCCTATATCCATGTGCAGGGAGGATGTATAGTCTGCAACGTAAGATGAAGATCCTTCTATTGTTTCTTCAAGGGAGTGCGTGCTAATCTTTTTCATTCACACAGTTTGGGCAAAGCAATCTATCCCTGGGTCTTGTTCGATTCGAGTTGATTGGGGAGCGAACAGCGCGGGCCCTTACTTCCCATCAAACGGTTATAATGACCCCTTTATAAATGCAGCATTCGTAGGTGAAGCTAGTACGGCCGGTGTGTTATTCCTTGTCGAGGTGGCTTGTACAGCTGCAGGAACGAGTATCATATGGGTTGACGATATAACGTTGACTGAGACGAATTGAGTGTGAACAGTATACTTCAGAAATTTCAGTTTTGATAGTGGTTATGAAAATAGATAGCCACCT
Organism: Rhytidhysteron rufulum CBS 306.38; assembly: GCA_000467735.1. Lineage (NCBI taxonomy): Eukaryota > Fungi > Ascomycota > Dothideomycetes > Hysteriales > Hysteriaceae > Rhytidhysteron > Rhytidhysteron rufulum. The sequence goes on from AJFL01001597.1 coordinate 21,514, forward strand.
ACAACCTTGAAAGGCATGAGTCCAAGATAGGTGATTCGTTAATATATCGAGGTAGTGCAGTGATAATTTCACCACACCGGATCCCCACATATTTGATATGATGCATTAAGTCCCCCGGAGGTTTGGCAGATTAGTTCTCGGCGATTTAGTTCGATTCATAGGTTCACCATGATTTCCAGCAGCTAGAATTGTATACACACCACGGTTTCTCTTTTTCTCAAATCGTTGAGTATCCATAAGATAGGGTTTGTGGTGAGATCTTTGATCCGCATTTATGACAAGAGAATATTGCGATGCGTTTGGCCATACCTTCAGGTTCAATATGTGTTTTGGCTTTCTGCGAAGAGCACTGAGACAAAACCGAAGAGTTTCCAAAAGATCCGCGAGCATTGTTTCCTTGGATGTTGGTCACTTCTTGATGAATAATGGATGGTGTAAAAAGGCATCTAAGTATGAAGTTCACCCGATATCTTCTCTATTCGCGTCACGATCTGATGGGTTTCACTGGTCTACATCTGCGGCAAGGTGTATGCCATTTTGTCAATCATGCGTGAACTTTAGTATAAAATCCTGGAACCTTAACTCGTGGAGCATTGAAAACACGTTCGAACCACTGCAAACAGCTCGCGGAGAAGTGATGTACAAGCTCTCAAGGACATTATCTATCCACGACGTTTAGAAGATATACAGCTATAATATACAGCTATAATATAACACGAGAAATCAGGTTATTGATTCCTCTCACCGCATGAACAAGTCCATAGACAAACTATTCATGATCAAAGACAAACATTCATTCATTATGTTCACTGAGTGCGGGAATGGTCACTCACCCCCAAAACGCGCTTCAGCACGCTGCAGCCCGCAACTTCTCCACTCACAACAAAACAATGACGTAACCTTCGCTACTTCACTTTATCTAACTTCACCCTCTTCACCTATATAATACTCTCACTTCCACCGTATTTCCACAGGTAGGCGACATCCCCCTTCCCCCACTAATGGCGCAGTTGGTTAGTGCAGTTTAACGGGTTTCTGCTAAAAACAAAAATGCCCAAGGCCCCCGGTTCGAAATCGAGCCGGGGTAGACCTTTTGCTATTTTAATTTATTTTTTTTAAATGTTTTTTTTGGCGTGGCAGTGAATGTACATATACATCCCATCCTCTCACATAATGAATAACCTATTGGGCCAAACCTACTAACTTAATCCTTGAACTTGTACACTATCTACGTTCACCTACGTCGATGACTCGCAATCTTTTCCGTAGTAACTGAAAGTTACGTACATCTCCACCAAGCCGCAGATCTGAACAAATCCTATGATGATAAGCCTAGAATAGCTCATAGCCGACCTAGACGGCACCGAGAAGAAAACTCAAAGGTAGTGAATTCATTAGATGATCAAAGTCCACTAGAGGTTCCTCATAGACAACACCGTCGCCCTGCTATCCACTGGTTTTCTCTACAGTGGACACAGAACCCCTGTTCAGGAAAAGAGGTGAAACGCTTTAGAAATATCGAAAAACAGCCACATTAATTATACTGAACCGAACAGGCAAGGAGACACCAAATACGTAAGTCATCCCGGGATCATTTTATACCCACATGCAATTCGTTCGTTATTTTGTACATGACTAAGTGATATCAAGTTCTTGATTAATCGCTTTCAACTGCCAGAATAAGGGTATGCATTTCCATCAAAATCCCTCATGGAAGCTCAACTCAATTTCACCACCCGGGATATAGCATATCTTATCATGCAGTGAACCATCGTTCATTCTAGTTAACTACCTTGGAGCCATAGAGATGTGTATAAAATACGTTTCCAAATACATTCTAAATCACATATATAACATCATTCAAACACTCTCTCCCACAAATCTAACCCCCACGCAACCCCCCACCTCACAACTTCTCCTTTTCCCCTCTCACTGCATCCCCATAATCCCCCCCATTAGGACACCTCAAAATCGTATGCGTATGAAACTTCCTCGGCTCTTCATTTGCCAAAAACACCCCCGAATGATGATCAAACTCAACCACGATCACCGGACTCTGAATCCGATAATAAAACGCATCATCATCGCCAAATCCGCCAATCCAACTGAACCAAGTTTGCTCAAAATGACGCTTCGCCAACTCTTTTTTCAACTCGCGGGAAGTGCGGGGATGGTAGAGTAGGAATTGCTCCAGGATGTCTAGGATGAGGGTTTGTTGGGTTGGAGAGAGGAGGGAAACAGGGACGCCTTCGTAGGGAACGATCCGGTTGTCTCGGAAGGCGCCGCAGAGGTGCCGCTGGTCGTCCTTGTTGAAGCGGTCGGTTAGGAGGTCGCCTGTTTGTGACATGCCCGGATCCTTCAATTCCTTGTATATCTGCGCCGTTTTCTGTTGTTCCGGCGTAAGTGATTGCATCAGTTTCAACCCCAGATCACCCTCAGTATGTAGGATCGAGGTTCCGGCCCACGGCCCCTCATCAATAATATTCGGTTCCGCGCCCGTGAAAGTCGGGGCTATAAAGATTTGCCTTTCCTTAATAAAAACATTTAAGCAGAGATGATGGCCGTAGAGTGACCAACCCCACCCCTCAGGCCCTGTACTCGGCGTACCGAATAGCAGAAAGTTATACGAATACTGGTTCATGATCTGTGGTAATTCAACCAGTTCGCCTAGGAAATGGTTTATCCGCATTGCGGAAATCGCTTTTTGGTATCCCTCAGGTGAGAGCGTGGTTTCTATGATTTTGAGAACTGAGTCCCGCGTGCTGGGTGATACTTCTTCGAGACGTAAACCAAAGGGACGGAGGAGGACTTCGGGGTTTGACCAGGCGCGCCATTCGCGTGCGTTGATGGGGTGGTTGAGTTTTGATTTTTCGGTGGGGGAGAGGTGGGAGAGAAGTGCTTCTACTGCAGCGACGATCTCATCTGTTGGGAGGTTTTCGGATTGCGTGGGGAAGAGGTTTGGTTGGATGGTGCCTGTTTATGTATATATTCATTAGGAGAGGAGATAGGGTTGTGGCTGAGGAAATGGGCCTACCATCGCTCGTGACGCCTTTAAAAGGCTCCTCGTATAATTGGGCCCATGCTTCTGTCAGGGCGAATAACCATGGAGGAGCGTGATTGACGCGGAAGAACTCGGCGTATTCATATGGATCTTGCTTCTTTGCTGTTGTGAAGCGAGGGGTGGAGAGGTCGTGGAGATGAGCGCGGAACTCGGAAGATGCCTTTTGGAAAGAGTCGGAGCGGTTGTTTGACATTTTGGATACTCTCTTCAAACCAAACCACCAAATTAAAAAAAAATCGAATACTCTTCCTTCAATTGAGGTTCCAGAAAATCCGTAGGACCACAGCCGTATAAGAAGCAAACCGACAAGATACTCGCTCACGCAACACAAAAGTCCAGACCGGGAAGCTCCCTAAAATCAATAGAACTAAACCAATGCAATCCCGTCACCCGCATGTAAACCTCAACCCGTTCGTTACGCCTTGCTGGAATGCTCGGTCGATAGGGCGATGTCGATGTTTTTACTCCCTGGATAAGTCCCGGCGCGAATGCCGTGACGTCTGATGATGGTGGGGCAGGGGGTAGGCCGGGTTTTGCCCCGCAGTCAACCTGCAACGGTGCCCCCCCGAGCTTACGTTTGCGCTTTAGATCTCTACTCCGCGTGAGTTGTACGATTGTACGAATGAGATTGTAGGGAGCCGTGGTTTATGTGAGCGGAATTTGATTTAGACGCCGATGTCGCTGTCCATTCATCCATTCATCCAGACATCTAGTTTTCTCTACCATTCCATTCCATCCGTTCGTTTCGGGATGCCGAATAGGATTTGTGGTACTAGTACCACTAGTGCTCTAATCGCGGGGCATACATACATAACATATAGATCTAGTCGTTCACCTTACTTTTGCAACCCAACACTGACTGACCTTTGGGAAATAATCGTACCGCAAAATCCTAACCATGACTCAAACTACGCCCAAAGGCCCCTTCAAGCTCGTAACAGTCAACACGGCGCCCGAGCGAGCAAAGCGATTAATCGGACGGATGGTGGAAGCTTTGAAGGATGGATACACCATTGACTACGTCGCTAATTGTGAATGTGAGTAATATCATCACGCACCAACCCCCCACCCCCCACCCTCTCCCCATCTATCTACACACACATTCACTAACACCATCCATCCAAGCTATCGAAGAAGTTCGCCCCAAAGTACGGGAATTTAGACCGGATGTTTTGGTGCGTTTAGTTCCATCTACTCCGGATAATAATGAACTGGAGGGGTTTCTGAAATGGTGATTTATTAATTGTGGAAATAGTTCTCAGCATCCATGTGGTCCGCCGAACAAGCGGCCGAGATCCAAAAGATTGCGAATGAGGAACAACCGGGTATCAAGACGCATGCGATTCCTCAGGGGTTGCAGGTTGAGAAGGGACCAGATGCTATTGTGGAGCATTTGTTGGAGAATGTGCCTGGGTTGCTTGATACGATTGAGAAATAGTGTTCCGTTTCAAGGTCTGGTATGGTGGTTTAGAAAATGCCAGGGGTAGATGATAGAGTGGTAGATCGATCAACTTTGTCATATACAAGGCGCTGAATTATAGATATGGAAGTAGAATACAAGATTTTAGTACAACCCTTTACACTCCCAACTCTCCGCTACATTTACATCCCCCGTCCCTTTATATTTAGCTTGCTTGGGATACATACATAAAGGCCTTTGTCTAAATACTTCATCATGCGTACTATCATTTTTATACTTAGTACCGATAATAAAGTCCGGAGCAGTTCCATTCTCCACCCATCTCATCATGGCAAGTAGAACATCATGCTCTGCATCCCGGTATCCAGGGACACCGGATGTACTCGAGCTGAGTACGGATGCCTGTCCGCTCCCCGCAAAATACCAGGGCGCGTTCATGGTTTGTGGAGTGCCAGCGCAATGCTGCATACCGGGTACTTGGAAGAAACGGTAGAAGTCGTCGAGATTGATACCTTTGGGTTTGAGCGTCCGGAGCACGTGGTCATAGTAATATGGACTGCTTCCTGCTGGAATGGCACCATCCGATAGCCCATGATATTGTAATAGCTTACCACCTTTGTCGTGGAAAGCCGAAATGTCGAATCCAACGGTTGCATTCCCAGGCTCCAGCTCATCAGCGAGGAATGGGATCGTGTCATTGAAATCGTAGAAGTTCCAATCGGGTCCAAAACCAAGGAAATACTTCTCATAATCTGAACCAAGGGGATTTGGCTCCTCGCCGAAGAGAAGCCATTGTGATTCACTGCCTAACTTCAGATGAGGGAAGATGACGGTGCCATTTTCGCTGATCCAGTCGTGGTAGATTTTGTATAACGTGTCGAGCTGGGGGGATGTCAAGCAGCCATTGGCAGTTGCATTCGTGACATTTGACCCGCATAGAAGAGCTTCTGGATGGAAGTTGCAGCCATCGGGATCAGAAATGAGATTATCGACTAGACCATCTTGTGGATCGCATTGCCTCAGTACCTCGGCCCCAATCGTGGGAAATAGAGACACGGGAATATGATAATCTGCCGTAGAAGGAAGATTATACAACGGAACCTTGACACTCCACGGTTGCATATGAGCAGTCCACCAAGCTGGAGCCCCAGCTATTATACCATCGAAATCTTCCGGGAAGAATTCAGCTTCCTTTAGACCTTGACGCCCACCAGTAGAGCATCCAAGATAATAGTTGTATGTTGGCTTTTCGGTGTAGTAAGCTGAGATGATCTCTTTGGATAGCTCAATGGACCCATGCATGGCTCTGTATCCCCAATTATTGACCACCTCGGGTTGCTTGTATGCCCAAGAGCCATCTCCAGAGGTACTGTTATGGCCTGTATCCGTGGACATGACAGCGAAACCGTAACCGGTTCCCGCGCCCATGTCTTCCCAATTGATACCTCCGGCGTATCCACCATTGCCGACGGCTCTATGCGGTATCAGCAGCTCGATCGCAAGAAAATTCAATATACTCACAGAAACCGATTGTTCCATGTGTCTGGGAGGAAAAGACCGAAGTTGTACGTAGTATTCGCAACGCTGTTTATCCGGATCTCAATCGCGCAGAGAGCAGGAAGACCAGCAGGCTTACCCGGGTATGCGATATCGCTTGCTGGGGTCTCGAAAGTGGAATCGGCGGGTAACGAGTATGCGAACACAACGCTAGCATTCGAAGGCAAGATAGTAGTGAAAGTAGAGGGCGTGCAATTGAACGCATGAGCAGCTCCCACGAGCGCGCCATAACCGAGGAAATGATCAAGCCTCATATCGACGAAGCTCTGGCCAAGGGAAGAAGCCTGGAGAACGGACGAAAAGAATAGCAAGGCGAATATATATATCGTATGGTCTTGGTTCATGCCATAAAGACGCCACCGGAGATGCCTTGAGGGTTCTGGATAATTGTCCGGACGGTGCCTGACTCGAGCTTGAATAATTCATGTCCATCTTTATAGCGCATGACGTAGAAAGGGGCTGGGGTCTTGGATGGCAGTCATTTAGTATGCACCCCTGACCCCACAATCTAGCATTTCCCTGCCATTGGCCTTGGCCGGTGAAATTTCCAAATTGGTGATCTACAAGCAGACGATTAGAATTGATTAGCCCAAACAGAAGGGTCAAATATACATAGAAGAACTCACTTCTCTGTATAAGAGCACATGCTGATAGCATCTTGATAGGTCAGAAGCGAAAGCTTGCATGGAGGAGAAGGTGAATGTCAGCTCTCATCCGAAGATTTGCCAGGCGCATTCCATGTGGTGGGGCAACACGCGCGCACAGTTAGCCACGCGCTAGCGTAGCCCAGCTAGGTAAAGACAACCGCAAGCCGGGCAGGAACAAGCGGACGCGGTGGCGGATGGCTTCCGCGGGGTCAAGCTGTGTGGGACGGCTGTGGGGATCGGTAAATCTGACCACCAACTCTCCCATCTCCATCTTCCATCCGATTTTTGTATTCACCCAAAACACTTCCATCATGAACGATTGCCTGTCCTTCTTTAGATACAACACGACTAAACCACTTCCATCGTGAGAAGGACGAGCAGAATGTTACAATTAATTTCATAGCAGCAGCATACTCCATTAAGACCAATTCAATTCAACCAAATCCTATTCAACACGTTAATTATGTAACCACCAATCTCCCCATTAAATCCTCTTCGTCATCTCCCCCCTCCCCTCTCTAAGAGCCTTCCCCCTCCACTGAAGCAACACCGTAGGCAACAAACTAACGCCCACAATTAACGCCGTACAAACCCCCGCACTATTCGCGATCCCAACATTCTCAAACATCTGAGGAAACCTATTATCGAATTAGCTTTGACTCCACCACCAAAACCACTTGCAGGATATGACTCTTACCAGAACGGTCCAATAAACCCCCAAATCTGTCGAACAAATGTGATGAATACACCGATACTCCCGGCCTCCTCATGGTAACAGTCTACAGCGTAGGTAATCAACACAGTCGTCACGATCTGATTCCCCGCTGCTGCGATCCCGGCTCCAATAACGGGAGTTACGTTCCATTCTAGATCTGGTGCTTGTTCGATTCGTACCAGGAAGACAACGATTCCGCATATACTGACTAGGTATCCGATATAGCTTAACCAAAGTCGGAACTCTGGCGGTGGCCGCTGTCCACCAAGTACTTTCGCGCGACGGTTCATCCAGTAATCGGATAAGTAACCGCCTATTTGTTCGCCGATGATAGTACCGATAATGATACCCAAAAACTGCAATCCCAATTGCTGAGGTCCGAAATGGAACTTTTCGCCGAAGAGTTGGGGGAGTTCGACGGTGATTAGAATGCCAGCTAATAGGAATATCATGCTGTAGGAGGCTGCGGGGATCATGACGGAGGGGTATTTGAACATTCGTAAAGGGGAGATGAATTCGAGGGCTGTGAAGGGTGTGGGATCAATACGACGGAATTTCCAATAGGATTCTTGGACGGCGGGGGCGGTGTGGGAGACACCGTGGCGGAGATATCGCGTTTCGGGACCGAGGAAGAGGTAGAGGAAGAATTGAACGCCGTTGATCTGCGATGGGGTTAGGCGTGGTTGACATATGCATAGGAATCGACTTACAATAGCGATGATCCAGTAAATCCAGCGGTAGGACGCATGTGCTGCAACGAAACCGAAAATAAAGGGGGAAAGCGGTACGCCGAGAGTGACCATGATAGTCCAGATACCCATATACTTTCCACGATCCTTCTTGAAGAAGGTTTCTACCACTACGGCGCTCCCGATTGCTGCTGCGGGACAAATGAAGAATGAGGTAAAGGCACGACATACGGCCATTGTGGTGTAGGATCCCGACTCTGCACATCCGATGTTGAAAAGCAGACTACCGATAAGTGATAGAAGGAAGATCGGTCGACGACCATATCGAGTAGATAGGGGACGCCAGAACAAGGGGGCTCCTCCGATGACAGCAATTTGGAGTGATGTTAGGTATGTGGTTCGTTGGAGGCTAACACCAAGGTCCTTTGCCATGACCTGGTAGGCTGGAATGATGGATGCAGCAGTGAAGGTTGACATGCAGGCATGGAACCCGACGAGGACGAGATTGGTGGTTTTCTGTCATGGTCGTGTTAGTTCAATCATTCATGGCGTGCATGAGAAGAGGTTGTAGGTCTTACCTTCCAAACAGGCCAGTTGTACGGGTCAGCATCCGACATAGTCGGGACAGGATCTAGCTCGAGCGTTCCATGGCGTTGGAGGAGGTATTCTTGATGCTCGCGTGGCAGTGAGACGGCTTCATCTTTGTCCAGATACGTTGAATATGTTGCAGCGTGATCCAAGTTCTCGATTTGACCCGCCGAGGGTTCTTCCTTAACAGACATGACGAAAAGATGGAGATTCCACTTCAACTCTGAATGCGAGTCTACGAGATTGGCTCCTCCAGCTATATAAAGAGGATAGAAAGAGTCTAAAGCAGCAACCCACTTATCCCATCCCAGCCCCGGGAAAAGATTTAACAGAGTCTAGCCCAGCTACCACATCGCCCAGTCAAATCCCAAACGACACGTCCCACAAAGAGGGGAGATCCAAGATTGTCGTCACCATTCCCAAAGGATCATCGGAAACGCCCCCCCCCCGGCCAGCCTAGGATGCCCT
>AJFL01001602.1:0-59621 GCA_000467735.1 Rhytidhysteron rufulum CBS 306.38
ACGACCCCAACGCCTACCAAACCCCACCCCCCGGCGCAGCCTACTACCAATCCCCGCCCCCAGGCCAAGAAGGCTACTACGGCTCACCAGCCCCCTACCAACAAGGACCAAGTCCAGGACCCTACGGCCCACCACCACCCCAAGGCTATCCACCTCAGGGCGGCTACTACGGGCAGCAGCCTCCACCGCAGGGCATGTATTATCAGCAGGGTCCGCCGCCGCCGCAAGGAGGCTACTATGCGGATCAGAGGGGTGGTAAGAGTGATGGGTTGTTGGCTGGTTGTTTGGCTGCACTGGCGTGTTGTTGTTGTTTGGATTGCTTGTTTTAAGGGGGTGTGGGTGATTGGGAGCGAGCGACGGACGAGCGCGCAAAGGAAGGAAAGGACAGGAAAGGTTAATGGATTGGGTAGGTGGTGATTTGAGAGCACAGAAGGATTAAAATGCACAGGATGCGGAGTTGAAGGTTTCGTTTGTTTGATCGCACGGGATATGGGCATTACCCGGGATTTTCTTTGTACTTGAGTGTTGCCAATTCTATCTTACTTTCCTGAATGTTATAATACCATCATGATATCAACCTTTGCATGAATGCGTCGTTGGGACATTCTAGTCCTTTGAACAAACACCACCTGTAAACGAGTTGATGGGCTATATGAACACCAGGAAATCACCACAACGGACATCACTTGCACATATATGGGATTTTGAAATCATATCTACTCATTGGATTATAAACCCCATCCATTTTTAGCTAGAAGCGACCTATAATGAGTAATCTGTTGCTACATCATCACATCCGAAAACGCCATCGTTCGATCGAATCATGGATTCGAGACGGGGTGGATTCGCTCGTGGTAGTGTGGTAGTAAAAGTACATTGTTGTAGTAAAGGATCTGAATTAAACCGACCGTTCGTTCGACCGACGAGGAGTGAAAATATTGACCGCATCGTAGGGGACTCGCCGAAACCGATCGACAGAACTATTCCGCATCGATGTCGGACTGCTAATTTGATCAATCATGACAAGCATCTTCACCTTGCGGCGAATTAGCTTTCGAATACACAATTTTGAGAACCGCCGCCGAAAAGAGAAGAAAGGGAAAATCATATGCCAAATGCATACTCCAAGTTACCAGTGCTTTGTTTCTCATACCCAGAGCAACATTTGACAAGCTACAACTCCAAGTCACTCTCACTCTTCAACTCGCTCTTTAGGTCTAGAGCAGGTTAATGACGAGATGCAGTTTACTCGGCAGTATCTAACTCATCATGCGCACCAGGGGCGGGCGAGTGGTCTTCGAAGGCGTTAGTCCCGCGGATATGGAACGGAAAGGTGAAAGAGGACATACTTATCGGCTTCTCTTCGCCGTTGGTGCCGTTTTCGCGTTCACGATCGTCTTCACGGTCACGGACATCCTTCATATCCCTGTCACGGTCATCGGGGCTTCGAGTGCGGTCACGGTCGCGTCGGTCATAGTCTCGTTCACGACGGTCATCCTTGCGAGGCGAGTAATCACCACGTCCGCGACGAGGCGGGCTTACGCTACGACGACGGGGAGATCGTTCACGAGGACCACGGCGATCGCGACCGGAACCAGAATCGAAGCGCCACGAGGCAGATGGAGGAGTACGAGCCCACTAGGTCATGTTAGTTGAGATTCGCGTTTTGGTTGGAGTCTCATACCTCAATCTTTAGCAAATCGTCACGACCAATCCGCTTGTTGTGCATCTCATGGTAGGCGTCATCGGCATCGCGACGGCTCTCATATTCGACGAAGGCGAAGCTGCTCGGACTTGTTAGTGATATCTCTTGCCATAGAAGCTTTGTACTTACAGTCGGCTGGAAGCTGAGCGAGGAGCTGGGATATCGCAGCGGACAAGACGACCGTATCTTCGAGCGAATGTTAGATGTTATCGTTTTGAGACGCGATGAGGGAAGCGGCGGGGGCGGACGACGGGGAACGACGAGGGACGACGGGGGAAGCGGCGAAGGTGAAGGGGATGGGGGCTAGTAGAACAGCCCAGAAGGGAGGTCGACAACGGGGTGGCAGGGGGGAAACCGCTCGATCGACGACGCAAAAGAGGGTGGGAGGAGATGTTGAAGATTGGGACAGGGCAAGGTAGGACGAGGGATAGCGGTCGATGCCGGTGGGCGAGGCGTTAGGAGACATACCGTTCAAACTCGTATGCGAGGTCGCGAGCGCGGGTTCCGTGGCCAAAGCCAGTAACGTAGAGAGTAGTACCACCACGGGACATGTTGTTGGATGTGATGAGGAGCGGTTGATAGAGGCGTGGAGGGGGTTTGGGGTGGTGGACTCGAGGACAAGTGAGAGAGAGAAGGAGTCGAGGTTGGTGTGTGAGGCTAACAATGAGGCGCGGTGAGGAAAATTAAAGCTTGGAGGCAGCGTCATGGTCACGTGCACGAGCTCGGCCTTAGTCATCGCCGCGCCGCTCTGAGGTTCAACCTTCGATTATTGAGACGCTACGCTCTGATTTACATCCTGCCTTGCTCGTTCTTCCTATATTGTCGCCAACACCCACCACCGCCACCCACCTTCCCTCCTTTCACGACACCCCGCGCCCTTTGACGATTATCCTTTGACGCTTTTCCTCTCCAACAAAGGATCGTGATCGAAGGCGCTACCTCCGTATTGCCACCGCTTTGTTCCTCTCGACTTATCAGAACCCCCTCCGCCGACACACGCGACTCAATTACAACCATCACCATGTCTGTCGACCTCACCGTCGGCACGCCCCTCGCGACCGCGTTGCAGAACGTCGTTCAACCTAAGCTTGCTGAGTATGGCTGGACAACCGGCGGTTTAGACGACTCTGCTTTGTCCGAGTACATCATTCTCATGTTAGCCAACGGCAAAACACAAGCTGAAGTCGCCACGGAGCTTTCCAACGACCTACTCGATCTGGGACCAAACAACCCCGACACCCAGCGGTTTGCGCAGTGGTTATTTGAGCAGCTTAACGCGCTTCAGGCGCAATCTGGCGGTGGACAGCAAAATGAAGGAGGATTTCCGCAGTTTGATGGAACTGGAGATATCAACCCAAACAACATTCCATCAACGGCACAAGACTCCGAAATGGGAGACGCTTCAGAAGCGCCGACGGGAGCAATGTGAGTATACACACGCAATCTGTATTTAACAACCTTACTAAGTATTTAGACCAACCGGCCCCAAGGCCATGAGGAATGGAAGTGGTAGTGGAAGTGGACGAGGTAGAACGGGCGATAAACGCATGATCAACCAGTTGAACAAGCAAATGGATCGTTCCGATGACCCCCTTCATCGCATCCGAGGTTCTTCTGGAGCTGGTCGTATCAACTCACACTCAGGTGCTCCTCCTAGAGGTCCAAGAAACCAACAGCTTGGTCGCGGTCTCGCTGCCATGCAAAACGGTAGAGGGATGGGTCAGATAGGCCAGATGGGTATGAACGGGATGAATATGAACATGAATGGAATGCCTGGGATGCCAGGAATGCCTATGTCTCAGATGGGCGCTAACGGACAGATGGTATTGAGCGCTGACCAGCAGATGGCTTTGTTGCAAATGTATGAGCAACAAGCTCAAATGATGCAACAACTCCTCTCTGGACAACCCAACGCTTTTGTCAACCCAAGTTTTCAAGGCGGCAATCGGAATGGATCCGGAAAATCCCTCTTCGACCGTGTCGACAAGAAATCACAGGACAAGCGCCAAAACAAGTTCGCAAAGAACGGTCAAGACGAAACCATGGCAAACAATGCAGGTCCAGGTGAGAACGCAGAGGGATCAATGGAAGTCGATTCACGTCCCGACCCATTTTCAACCATGTGCAAATTCAACCTCACTTGCACAAGACCTGACTGCGCGTTTGTTCATCAATCTTCAGCAGCACCACCTGGCATCTCTGTCGATATGAGCGATACCTGTTCCTTTGGTGCGGCTTGCATGAATAAGAAGTGTGCTGGAAAGCACCCATCTCCAGCTCAAAAAGAGCAGCACAAGGCCGAGATCGATTGCATGTATTTCCCCAACTGTCGCGACCCTTATAACTGCCCATACCGACATCCAAGCATGCCCGCATGTCGTAACGGGGCAGACTGCACGGTTCAAGGATGCAAGTTTGCGCACTCGACGGTTGAGTGCAAGTTCAACCCATGCACGAATCGCTATTGCCGCTTCAAGCACAAAGATGGACAGAAGAAGACTTTCGAGGATAAGGTTTGGACAGCCCCGAAGAATGAAGATGGAGAAAAGAAGGATCACGTTAGTGAGAGGAAGTTTGTCGATGAAGATGCCGAGGAAGAGTTGATTCTGCCTGGTCGTGCCAACCAAGAGGCGGAAATCATGAGTTGAATGGTGTAATCATGGAAGAGATGAATCAACACGCAGATGTTAAGAGTTTGAGGTATTTATCAGAGGATGCAAAGGTCATCTTGCATGATCATACAAAGATGGTGGTTATGAATTGGTGTTGCGAATGCTTATGAAATGGAAAGAGCGGAATTCAAGTCAAAAGTGATGACAGCCTGGATAACATGGGCTCTATAGCATTGTATAATATTGGGTATAGGGTGGAAGGCGTTCTGGTAGCATGGCCTTGGCTTGGCCCGTGGTTGATATGGGTGGTATGTTCATGACCGAGGCCTTTTTATTGTTTCAGTAGATTGCAACTCAGATTAGAGCCCAGTGGTGCTCTTATATGTTTGGTTAATATTCTATTTTTGATCCTGTGACTATTTGTTTTGAGCCGCGGACTTAATGCATGAATAATCGTTCGAGTTGAGAACGGCTCGGTCCATCTAATCGAGTCCAAAACGCCGTGCGCTCAACGTCAGAAGAACATCTCAACATCAGGCCTTTCGCATGGAGAGTCAGGCCATTCACAAACAACATTTTCGTCCCTATACATTGCAATGCGACTCTGGAAGCATGCTCAGCTTCATCAATCGTCGCTGAAGCACGTCTCGCGTCGGTCTCTACTCTATTCGCAATGCAAGCGTTACAACTCCACCGGACCCCCGAAGGATATCGCCGTCCTGGGAGGAGGTATCACAGGTCTTAGCAACGCATATTACCTTTCCAAAGCACGACCAGATGCCAATATAACCATATATGATGCTCAGGAGCGTTTGGGTGGATGGCTACACTCAGAATATGTTGATGTACCTGGGGGAAAGGTTCTCTTTGAACGAGGACCACGAACGTTGCGATCAAGTTTGAACAATCATGCCACAGCTCAGCTAGTAAGTCTTCAGCATTATTTACGTGTTACCTCATATTAATTAATTATAGATTGAAGACCTTGGAATACTCGACGATGTAATCTACACTTCGCGCGATGCCCCCGCCTCTCGTAATCGTTACATATACTATCCAGATCACCTCGAAAAACTGTCATCCTCACTGATGACTGTGACGGATATGACGGCGACGGACTGGCAGAACTTGGGAAGATTAATTACCAGGGAGAGTATAATCAGTGGGTTGATTTCGGGCGCCTTCAGAGAGATGTTTCAGCCAAAGCGACCATATAACTTGACCGATGAATCAATTGGATCTTTCATTGCACGGAGGGCCGATAAACGGATAGCGGAGAATCTGGTTTCTGCCGTTTTCCACGGTATATATGCCGGAGACGTATGGAAATTGAGCGCCAAATCCTTACTCCCGTTGCCATGGAAAATGGAAGAACAATTTGGTGGTTTGCTCAAGGGTGCTTTTTCCCTGAATTCCGGAAGAGACCATTTCACTTTTCTCCAACATCCTCGCACTGCAGAATTACATCAAGAAGCGAGGAAACACCCCATATCAGAAGAATTTGCAACTGCACTTTCCAAAAGCAGTGTTTACACATTCAAGAACGGATTACAGCATCTCCCTCGTCGTTTGGAGAAGATCCTATCAGAGAATCCGAAAGTAAAATTCAAGAAATCGAGCATGATTTCGAAACTAAAACGTCAAGATCAGAAAGTTAAAATAACATATTCAGTATGTAAAATAGGGACCTTCTCTAATGTATTATGCTAACCAATAAATAGAATGCTAACAAGTCAGAAGAGACCGTAACTAAAGATATGGTGGTCTCTACACTCCCTGTGCATAAACTTAGCTCCATTATCGGTGGTGTGATTGAATTTCCTCGACCAGTCACCGTTATGGTAGTAAATCTTTACTTCCCACAACCAAATTTACTCCCCGTACAGGGTTTTGGTTACCTCCTTCCTCAAGCCATTCCTTTCCACGAGAATCCAGAGCGTGCTCTTGGAGTTATTTTCGACTCGGAAGCAGTCCAAGGTCAAGACACGGTCAATGGCACCAAACTCACCGTCATGCTTGGCGGTCACTGGTGGGATGGTTGGGATTCTTATCCATCAAATGAAGAGGGTATTAAGATGGCACGGTCCATTATTGCTCGTCACCTCGGCATCCAATCCCAACCTTACATTTCTGAGGCTTCTCTACACAAGGAATGCATCCCCCAGTATACGGTCGGTCATGAAGATAGAATGAAACAGTTCCATCATAGTCTGGTAAGATTATTTGGAGGAAAATTAAGAGTAGCTGGATGTTCTTACACCGGAGTCGGTGTAGCCGACTGTATCCAAGCCGCAAAAGCGGTTGGATTAGGGTGTGAAGGAGCTAACTTCGACAACCCGGATGAAACAGGATTAAGTTTTTTCTTCGACAATAGACCTTGGGTGTTAGCGGAAATTAGAAAACCGTCATGAGGACCGCATTCTTGTATGAATAGGCAAATAAACGAAAAAAGTTCAACGTTGTATTCCTATTCCATTGAAATCCGTCCAATTAAACTTTCTGCATTCTTCACTTTTTCTTCAAATCGTATCGTCAATGCAGAGTTACAGTCACGCGAGGCTCATTTAATCCGGGGAATCTGCATCTCTGGAATTCAAAACAACACAACACAGAAAACGGTGTAGGAAGATCCTTTATCAATCCACCCGTCCATCCCCGTCGTCATCATGTCGAAACATCATCTCAAACAATTTCATCACAATCACTCATCATGAGACAATCCATACTCCTCATCCTCCCTGCCCTCCTTACCTCCACCCTTGCCGACCTTCTCTCCCCCTCAACCGAGACCCGCTGCGGTGCCTTATTCGACGGCGGGACATGTTCCGGTGCTCCTGAAGGCCCTTGCTGTAGCAGCTACAATTACTGCGGTATCGGTCCTCCATGGTGCGGTGATGGATGTCAACCCGAATACGGGGAATGTGGGGATATTCGTCCCTCATCTAGTTCAATCTCGTCATCCAGTGTACCCGTCATTTATTCATCCAAGGCTGGTTACGGGAGCGATCCTACTACGACTACAGGTGGTAGACCCATCACCACCACGGCAACTGGCCCCGTCATCACCGCAACTCGCGTCTCAGATGAATCTTTTTGCGGTTATGGTAATAACATGGTGTTTACATGCGAAGGCTCCATTTTCGGAAATTGCTGCAGTCAATACGGTTATTGTGGTTCTACAGACGCATACTGCGGAGAAGGATGTCGTCCGCAATTCGGACTCTGCGGTCGTCAGGTTTCGGTCTCTTCATCTTCTACATATGTCAGGCCTTCAAGGTCTCGTACTCGTAGACCGATCACACCAATCACGCCAATCACTCCGACTACCTCATCACCCCCTTCAAGTACTTCTCGCGCTGTTTCCCCAAGCGGCTTTTGCGGGTACAATTCTGGGTTCACGTGTCTTGGATCCCCTTATGGAGATTGCTGCAGTGAGTACGGGTATTGTGGTAGTAGCGAAGCGTACTGTGGAAGTGGTTGTCAGCCGAATTACGGTGTTTGTGGGGTGTCTTCTTCTTCGTCTTCTTCGTCGTCAGTGCACAGGACCACGAGGAGGCCTTATAGGATTTATTATAGCACTTCGACGCCGACGCCAACGCACACGAGACCTTATAGGGTTTATTATAGTACGTCGACACCGACACTGACACCATCGTCATCGAGACCGATTTATTATATCAAACCAACGCCGTCGTCATCGAAGAGGCCGATTTATCATATCAAGCCGAAGCCGACAAGGAATCCTTATGGACACAAGAGACCCTATGGACATAAGAGCCCGTATGGGTATAAGAAGCCTTACTGGTATGAGGAACCTGAACAGTGTGTGTATGAGGATGATGAGTGGTATTAATAAATTTTTGCAGTTTGGTGATGGGTTTACGGGGTGAAGGTTTTAGCTTTGGTGGGTGTTTGAGGTCTTGTGGTTCCGTTCTGTTCTCATGTTGTAGTTTTAATATCTTAGTTTTTGGTAATTCTTAATGTAATCTGGATTTTTGCTTTTCCTGTTTAGTGAGGTACCTATCATGGTGTTGTTTTGATTATGTGTTTGAGGATTGCCTGGGTGGATGTGGTAAAGTACGAAATATCTAGCGAAGCAACAAGACCGGAACATAGTGAATACAACATGCGTGTTACATGGCCATGTTGACATAGTACGCGTCAACATGCGCGTTGAGATGCACATTCCCAAAAATCGTTACGCGTGCTACTGTTCGCGTTGCTAGGGCTTCAAGTCGGTGAAGTGAAGTGATGCCGCCCTTCCACAAACAACGCGACACGCGTGACAAAACAAACAAGATGAAGGTGACGTAATAGCGAAATGAGTCATTGTTTTCTTCTTCAAGGCATCACACAAAGTGAAACACTTGATGAAAAAAAGCGCGAAAAAAAAAGAAAAGGTCGCGACAGCCTGAGACAGTGCAATACAAGCGTCACTGTGCGTTGAAAGTATAGCAAGCCAGTGACCTTCAACGCTGATTCCAAAAAGTAGATTAATCTTAAAATGGTGTCCGTAGAACACATTTCAGAGATTAAACTGTTAGTAAGAGAAGAAGTTAGTGAGAGTGACGATAGAAGTTGGATGAAGATGGACAAACCTGAAAAGAACAGACTGGCGACGGGCAGATTAGCATGGATGAATGGTAGTGGAGATGGATGGTGGTACATACTACTACACTTGATCTAAGCCAAAAGGCAAAGAGAGCTGAGGAAAAGAAGAAGGAGACGGGGGAGGAGAGTGTTTATATACCCACACGGGGACGCTAGGGAGTTAGTGGCTTGGCGGTCACGTGATTGCTCTCTGCGTCCTACTTGTTTCTATGACTTTCTGCGGAAACAACGGGCGGATGTTCTATTTGCCGGTAATAGCCGTCGAGAAATGGTACGTTAAGGTGAAACTGCAGCAAAACAGATTAATTAATGACTGATTCTAGAAATAATATATGGAGATGTTTACATTCACTTTATCCAAGCCGCAGCATACGGAGGTGCCTTTCAAAAGTATCCAAGCACCCTTAACATGATACCGCCCTTAGCATGAGGAGGTAGAAGGCGCCGAAGACTAGTTGCTAAGCTTACTTAAGCTCTTGATATACGGGAGCAGGAGGCGTCTGAAGCTGTTTTCTAAGCAGGTTATGGGAGGGGGTAATGTCTGGATACTTTTGAAAGGTAGCTCGGTAATTATCGCAGAGACTCTAGGAGGTCATCATGATATTCCTCTAACGAAAGCGTACTACTTCCTACGTCACCTTTAACTTCTCTCTTCCTTTACCTGTTTAAGCGATCCGGTAGTAGGTTCATGAAAGGATCACATTGCAGGACTTTCAAGAGAAGTGTTCTTTACGCTGAAGGATAGCTCATCCGTCATTCCGCCTAGTGAGTTTATATCCATGACGGGAGTTTTTCTTGGCCGAGTACTCGAGCACACTCATGTCTATCAGGAACGGGGCCACTCTACAGGTTCCAAATTGCAGTTCAATACCATTCCTTCACTATGAACTCCTTCAATCATCAATCCCTCTATTATCAAATCTATTCCTCTCTCTAGGCAGTACCACATTCAAAGCCACCCCCACAAAAGCAGCTACCACAAACAGCGTCTCCACAATCAAATTCACGCCCTGCTCGAACCCCATCAACCTCACATTCTCCCCTGTATAAGCCAGTACCCGTCCAAACCAATCCGGCTACACCACATCAGCTAACCCGATTGCCATCGACGCCGTCAGAATAAACCTATCTCGATGCGTCCACTTTATCAACCCAAGAACCCGCACCCCGGCCACTGCGATACTGCTATAAAGGAATACCTGCATACCACCCAACACAGACGGAGGCATCGATGCGAACAGAGCACCGAATTTGCCAAATATACCCATGAGGAGCAGGATGGTGGAAGCGGCCCGGCCTTCACGACGAGAGGCAATCACTAATTTGAGTAAAATTTAATTGATTGAATAGTGAATTTTCTCGAAGAGGTTATATAATCAAATAATGTCATGTGACCCATGAGAATCCAGCTGTACATCCAAACCTAGCGCATCCCAAAAACGTTACCTGGACCACGATGTCTGGCTAACCAAATTTCGAGTCCTTCGACCAGACTCCTAGCACCCTATCCCAGGAAAAAGGGACTCTTTCCAAAGCGAAAACATAGTTTTCCGGATGGTATTGATCTGTGGACTGGCGGGCTCTCTCGAGAAAGTCATCGTTGAAATCGCGACACGTGAGCCAATTCGCCTGCCGCCCCTGCCGGGCAGCGTCCCAACCGCCCTTTCTACCGTCTAAACAAACTAACCGCTCGCCCGACTCACAAGCAACCTTTAAAATGACAAACCCGCTCGCAAACATTGTGGATAGAGAGACTGGTATATCAACAGAAAACGCATCACCAGAGCTCTTGGAGCCATGGCGACGATTGAACATGCCGTTGTATGGTCCCGAAGTAACCAAAGTGAGCCTCCACTCATTGTAAAGCAGATACAAGAGTATAATCTGTGGATCTATCCTCGTGACATCGCTGAGGTCACAAAGAGTTGTACACACGACCCGGCCTTTCAGGAAGTCACGCCACGGCCACGATGAGAGGAATCGATTGTTCGCTAAGACCAAAATGAAACCCGCGAGACCCCATGAGTAAATGACGATTTGAAATGGGTCGACTCCAGGAATTCCAGTTCCCACAGTGAAAGGCACCGCGAGGCTACCGAAAACAATGACAAGCACAATAGCAATAACGATCGCAACATATAATCGACGTCTGACGGTGATAGATGATATACTTATCTCCCAGGTCTTTATCTGTTTTGCGAACGACTGGCATTCATGCATAAGATTCGCTGCATCTGTGCTCGTATCAAGACTTCTTGTCTCGCTTTTGGGTAAAGAGTGCGGAGCAAAGCCGGTCAACTTTCTGACGAGAGATTGGGAAAGAGGTTGTATATCTGGGTCTATGGACTTTGCTGATTTCAATTTCCAGGCCTTGGTAGTCACTACGTACTCCATGGTGAACGTTCTTGGGGGCGGTTGAAAGATTGCTGTGGTATCTTCTACGTCTGCCATTATTGTTGCAACATTGATGAGTTTTGAGGCGTTGATAGCTGGCTCCAAGTTGAAAAGAGACATAGGAACCATTAAAGAGATCAATTCGTTCATTGTATTGATTCCGATATCGTCTCGTGCTAGGTCCGGGAGCCTAGTGTCGGAGGTCCATTTGATAGTGACTTCGGGGTCTTGAGGTTGGGCATCTTGGGCTTCGACCACGGCTTTCGTGTTTCTTTCCAGGAGCTGGTAGATACTATAGCAGAAATTGATGTGTTTCAGATTTGAGGAGGTCATGATATCTCCGGATCTAGCGTTGCTTAGGAACGTCGTGATTCCTTCTAGCCCGGTTCTGTAAACCATCGCGCAAATTTCAAAACAGTCAACTTGAATCCCAGATCGATGTGAGGTCATCAGTGCTGTAACACCATGAACGAGTGTTAAGGCAAGGTGTTCTCGGAGAAGCAATTTCTCATTGAAGTAGATGTCAGTCAGGTTGCTGTACTCATCTGTTACATCAAATTTTATTCGTTTCCCTGCGGTTTTGATAATATATGGTTCATCTTTCCATTGCTCTTCAGACTGTCGAACTAGAATGCTTTCTTTCGTTTCATTCAATGTCTGTTCAGCGAAAGTGCTTGGGTTTGCGGCAATAACCTTGAGCTTTGTGGACCACTGCGCAAGTATGGCAAGGATGTTTTTGGCCAGATATTTGCTGTCGAAACATCTCATGAGCCACCAAGCAATGACTCCAAGAATGTAATCTAGAAGCAAACAGTAGGCCTTGTAGTTATCTTTTTCGTCCGGGAGGCGGACTGGTTCCAGACCTTCAATAGCGATCTCATTTTCGTCGCATGAGCCCCTTGGATACCTCGACTGTAGTCTGTCTCGTGTTTCGAGAAGTGTGAGCCATGCCTCCTGGAATGACTTTCGGCAAGATTGAACGACCAGTCGTGCATTGTCATGTTGGACAATGCTTAAATTGCAACATATCTGATCTGCAAGCCCAGACAGAGCATTGAGATTGGTTTGCGTTATATCGACTAGGATTTCCTGGGCGTCAAATAGCGGCGGAGAGTCTTGTTCAACAAACGTAATCAGCTTTCTAACCTCTTTAGCCAGTATGTTTTTGACAGAGGCCTCATCATTGGTTAAGTAAGCTGAACAATCGTCGAACCGGGGAAGATTGCGAAAAGTTCTATCGCCAATCATGTATTCTTCAAAATCGCCTATGGCCTTCATAATGGAGTTTTCATCGAGGTTGACCTTGTAACTGTCCCTTGACAATGGTCGCCCCTCGTTGATTTTCGGGTACACTCGCTGAGCCTTTGCATGGGTGGCGCTTCCGTTGAGGCTAGAAACAAGACCTTAGCTTAGAGTAGACTGGATGGACGAGCACTTTCTACCATACCTGATCGATGGATTGACCATTGAGACCATGTGAGTAGAATGAGAGGGTTTGGCTGAACAAAATTCAAATTGTTGGATAATCACGATCTTTTTGGATTTAAATAATCAATTTCCAGGAACGTAAGTTACCTTGGCAAACTGGAGGAGAGGACATCACCAGTATGGAAAATCAGCCCGGGCAAACCTTTCATTGCACAGCGATATCTCTAATTGCTGGTTTTTGATCGCTGCGTTGTTTACGGCTGCATTTACCATTGTGGCAGAGTTGACCAATAGGGAGACGACAAGTTAGCTGCTTTCATTATCGCGATGCATATCCTTCCGATTAGTGTAACCACACCTATAGAATATAACGGCTAATTGAGGCAGTGTTCAAGGCGGGGATCGTTGCCTTCCAAAGGGCCTCTGCCTAAGGTTAAGTCTGCCCTGCTAGGTGCCTTGCTAGATGACTCCGTGTGGTTTTAACTCTGCCTTGTGGGATGTCTTTGGATAAGGTTGACTCTGCTTTACTGGATGCCTCTGAGCAGTGCTAACTCTGCCTTAGATATTGGATCTCCTGAATAAGGCTAACCCTGCCCTGCTCAACGCCTCTGCGTGAGCCCGGCTCTGCTTTACTCAATGCAAACACATACCAAAGGCTATCATGACTGCACTGCGGACACATCCACATGCCATGTTTTTACATGGATGAAACTGCCTTGCTGAACGCCATCACATTCGATTGGCAGTAGAGCATTCCGCCTTGCACAATACACACACATCGATTGGCCCTGGACAGATCTACTATCCACTCAATTAGTAGTCAAGAATTGAATACAATCATCTAAATATATATCTATGTGCTTTCATTTCATCGATTTCAATTGCAAAAATTGGAATATTCCTTCAATTCATCATCCCCAAATATTAAAATCGACCTCTATCACATCATGTCAGTGGAAGATTACGAGGCTTTATCACCCCTCACCTGGACCAAAAATCCGTCTCCATCGTTAAATAGGCCAGCACCAGAGGCGCATAATACTTCCGAGTCGGTAGCAGATCCTTCGACCGTTAATGAAATAGATACCTCTCTGAAGCTAGAGTATATCGACATAACGCAACATAATCTTGACAAAAGCGACCGACCAAAAGTTTTCAAGACTGCAAAGGAATTTCAGGCCAAGAAGACAGATACTCTGGATACGCATCACAACTATTCCCTGGTCCTTAGACGAATATTCGATGCCAATCGAAAGCCACCTAGACTGCTAGAGGAAAGACTGGAGGTCAACGACATAATCCTTCGGAAAGCTGTAAGTCATGTTCTACATGACTTTCCATATCTCAATCTCATGGGGCCGAGCATACGAGTACATAAGCCATATCGAGAGTTCTTCCATTATCGAAATGAATTGAAATGTTGGATCGAGAATGAGGAAACAGCGAATGAAGAACGTGAACGGGTTCAATCATTGCTAACGCCCTTCATTGAGAGACATTTGGGTAAGGTCGTGATGGCCTACGATCAGTTGTTTCCAAAAGGTGTTATAACACATGAGCTGTTATGGACGCTATATCGTCCAAACAGTGTCATTGTCTCTTTCCGTGGCGGTGTGCGTCGGTGCTATCGAGTCAAAGATTGCGGCGTTGGTGGAATTTCCTGTTATTACTGGGGTTACCACCAGCGTTGCTTTGGGAAGATCCAACACGTATTATCAGTTCAACATTGGGATGGTGTCAAAAAGATCATGGAGTTGGACGACATCCCCCTCGAACACTTCTCGGAGCGAGAGCAGGCTCAAATCAAAGCGTCAATGATCGAAAGAGCTAGAAAATGGCACCAGCTTATCAGTATCAGCCACAGAGCTTACGAAGGCACGCATATTTCATCTCATTTTATTTATCGTCTTAGAAAATACCTCTCTAACTTATATTCGGCAGATGTCGCTATCGAGGTCATCGAACGTTCATCAAATGCGGATGTTGTTTATTCTTTCCATGAGAGATCAACTTATTCACGAACTCATAAATTCGTAAGTTCACGTAGAGTTTTTAAAATATTTATGGCTAATATCTAACCAGATAAATGGTCGTATAATCCTCGACTATGACACGTTCGAAAAGTATAACCCAGCAGGTACGCCCGATTTTGACAAATCTCGAATTCCCAATGGCAGATTCATCGTCGGCAACACCGATCCTCAATCGTTATATAGTGCCTCGGACATATTCGATATTATACCAAAGTCAGAAAAATATACCATGTCTGATCAACAGGCACTTATTTGCCCTCCAACCATTCCCGGTTACGCCCTTCGGGAGAAACTTTGGGCGGAATTCTACATCGACAAGATACGGGGCATTGAATGGGACACTGGATGTTTCAAACAGCTTGAAGTAAAGTCGCATGTCAAAAGAACATTGAGGTCCCTTCTTGACAACCATGAGGCATCCCGGGCCAGATTCAAAGATGTTATTCGACGCAAGGGACTCGGTCGGGTCTTACTCCTTCATGGTCCTCCTGGATCTGGAAAGACATTGACTGCAGGTATGAGTGGACTTAATTCTGTCCTGTCGCCAAGGATGTTCAACTAATGTTCCCTAGAAACCTTGTCAGAACATGTGCGAAAGCCTCTCTATTATGCCACTAGTGGTGAGCTCGGAACCACCCCGAAAACTGCTGAAAAAACCTTAGAGAAGATCTTCCATCTTTGTGAGACATGGACCGCTGTGCTGTTGATCGACGAGGCAGACGTCTTTCTCTCGCGGCGAAGTAATGACGACGTTATCCGTAACGCCTTTGTTTCCGTGTTCCTAAGGTCCCTTGAATACTACCAAGGAATCATGATCCTTACAACCAACCGTCGCGAGGATTTCGACGAGGCGTTCGAGTCTAGAGTACATCTATCACTAGCCTACGAAAGCCCTGATGCGCAACGACGTGAAGCTATTTGGAGAAATCTTTTCCACAACCATCAACAACCTGACCTCACCGACGAGGCGCTACGTGAATTAAGCTCTAAATACGAGCGGAATGGTCGAGAAATCAAAAACCTCTTTTCCACTGCATTGACAATGGCTATAGACACAGACGGCATCGTAAAGATGGATGACATTGAATCACTTCATGCTCTGCACTTCTCTGGTGAATTTTGTTGAAATGTGGTGGTGGATTGTATGTGGCAACTTCATACACATTTGTTATTCCCAAACACAACTTTTAACGGCCTATTCATGTCATTGGATTCTTGCTTTGCAGTTTAGCTTTTGTTGGCTTTTTCATAAATTCGAAATTCAAAGAAGTTGATGAGACTTTAGTGTCTGCTGCATGCTTTCAAATAGGAGTGCACAAGGATGGCAAACGGCAAAGGTAGGTTTGTTCACCAGCTGCGTTATTGAGAGCGTTCTTGAACCATCCACTCCTTTTATTCAGCAGGCTTGAAGATCATTCAAATATAGGTAACGATATCGTACAACTCCACGAAACTGCCCAGGCTGAGAAAATAAGTTTAGGACGTTCGACTAGCGGTTTTCGTTCGTTATGTACCATCAGAATGCGATTCAAGGATTCAGTTTTGTTCTGCAATGGCAATAACTTCCCGGGGGTTAGGTTTATAGGGTAACGGACAGCTTACAAATCTCCATATCAGAGCAGACCGTTTACATCTGCACCTGCAGGCAAGCAGTGTTAGAGACATCTAACGATCATACTCTCAACCCAGACTCAAGCACCCTTGTCCTCCCACTAACTAAAGGACTACCCGGACTTAGATTACGAATATCATGAGAATCCAAGCAAGCCTGTCGACTCAAGAGTACAGCTTCATGTCCCCTCGGAATCATCTCCGTTTCATAAGTCTCCAGCGCTTCTTGACGAGTCTTTTTTCTTTGATACCAGAGCTTCAACTGTTCTTTGAGATTTGCGGCATCTTTGAATCCATGATTTGCGGCATCTCCTCTATCTGGCTGTCAGTGTTAGTGGAATGATAGGAGATATTAGAAGATTTGCGTCACTTACACATCGTCATTGCATGAGCTGCATCCCCAATCAGTGTAACCCTACCGTCGACATTGGGCCATCGGACGGTAGACCAGTCCGCAAGTCTAATATCAAGTACCTCCGTTCCATCAGGGATATTGTTGATAGTCTCTCTCAACGTCGTTTGAAACCCAGTCCCGGCTGAGGCCATAGCCTTCATTCTAGCAAGCCGTTCGTCATTTGTCATAGTCAAATCATCTTCCGGTCCTTTGACAAGCCAGCTCATATCAAGCTGACCCTCATAGTAAGGATTATCCGTCTCGGAGCTACTGTTCACCTGAGGTGTAGATAGCGTTGAGTACCATAAATAATATCCCGTGTCAGGATGACTACCCTGGAACATCAAAGGATCGATATTCCGTAGCGGACTGGACTTTTCCTCCGTTAGACACACCGTGGTGGCTAAGTAGCGTGCTGGTAACTGGTTTAAGCGTCCTAGTTCCTCGCCCATAAGAAGCCGTCTTATTTTACTTCCGCTACTATCTGCTCCCACTAGGATCGAGCCATTAACTTCAGTTCCATCGGTGAAAGAAACTGAGACGCCATTCTTAGTAGGTTCAAAATAAGAAACCGATTTGGCCCATTTCACGTCAATACCTGTAGTAAGCAATTTCCGTAGTTTTAAACGGCTCACACGACGGCGAAAGCTAGGCGGGATAACATATCTCGGTTCCACTGTCTCGAGATCCAGAAACACGAATCTTCCAGTATCTATCGGATCCCTGCAATCAGCCTATATCCTCTCTTCTAATCGCAAAGATGAAAAACGCTGCGTACCTTTGAGACCTTGTTCAGGATCAACCTGGATTGAATCCACTTCTTCGAAGAGATTCGGTGGTAAACAACTTTCTAGGGCTGATAAGGCCCAGTATATGGATATACTCCATCCGGCGGATCTTGAGTTGAGGTTTTCGTCACGTTCGTAGATCGAGAAGGGTATGTTTTCTTTTTTTAAGGCTTGGGCGAGGGAGAGGCCGACGATACCTGCTCCGACTATTATGACGGGTAGATTTTGGGTCAAGGACATGATACAGTGCGTGTTTAAGCAATTACTATCCGCCAGGGACTTGCTTGGGAAGTAGTGGTGTAGGGTCGTTTATTCCAGTGTCAGAATCAGCGTTCCCCTCACATGTTTGCTCACTGGCAGATTGCGGGTTACACATACGAGGGGTATTAGCAAGGGTATTCGAAGTACAAGTATAGCCTATGATGACTGTATCTAGGCGCTACTCTTATCTGAATACCTTCCGACGATAAATCATTCATGTCGGCTAGATATCTATGATTAATTTACTCCATACACAATCCCTTATCCCAACACCTTCCCAGCAATCTCCAAAACACTATTCAACTCATCTACTTCCGCTCTTCCTAAACCACATTCTGTCGCCACTCCAAAACCCCCCACAGACTTCTTCGCGATATCCATCCTTTTTCTCGTCCCCTCCTCATCCTCCATATGCAAAAGTCCAAGATACAACTCTGCACTCCCGATATCTAGATCCGCCAAAGCCGCAAAGTACTTTTCATCCACTCTATTCTTCGGAACAGGCATATGAAGCCAATTCACATCCCTTCCAACCCCCCTATTCAAGTCATTCCAAAACCCAACCATCGTACTCATATCTTTTGGTTCCAGAAAATGAACATGTCCGAAATCCCCATAGCAGAAATGGAAACCGAGGTCTACGTTCTTGTTGATGATATTGGTCATCCTACAAACGCGCTCAATCAGTCCTTCTCTAAGTGGAGAGAACCAATCTACCTCTGCACTGGCGGCACCTTCGAGGCATGCGAATTCAGAGGGCATGTCGAATTGAATACATAAATCTCGAACAGGAATATTCTGCTGGATATTCTTGATGACGTCAATCATAGCAGCTTCGTAGAGAGGCTCTATTTTAGCTCTCCAGGCGGGTTTGATGAGGTTACAAAGGATATTAATAGGCGTAGGAAGACAAACTTGGAATTTGATACCCCTGGGGATGACTCCTTCATCGCGGAGTTCAAGGAATTTATTGTAGGAGGATATTGCAAAGGTGTCGTATTCTAATGGTCTGAGGCGAATTTCGACAGGATCTGGCTCAGTGACATCCTCCTCCGAGAGTCCTGAGATATTTTCCTGAATAAGAAACGGATAGTCCGCGAAGACGTCTTTTTGGAAGATGATGAAGCCACCACGCTTGGCTACCTCACCATCCGGAATGCGACGGATGTGGTTCGGCAAGGCTGTGCTTAACCGACAGAATACGGTCGTGGTACCTGGGAGAGGTATGCTGCCCACAAAATGAATGGATTTGTTCACAGGAGGCAGTGACAATGACATGGCTAGAAACTGTGAATGTTCTTGGGAATGGCTTGGCGTGATGGTCTAGACAGCCAGTTCCTAGGTATGGGAGGGATTTTATAGGCAACAACTGCCATACATTCGCCTGAAACCTGCCGGGAATAAGCCTGCAGCTTCCCCGCTTTCTGTAGGCCATCAATATCTGTACTTGTGGAACTTGCCTGAGTGATGGATGTCCTCTTACCATCCCTCGTCATGTGCGTCACTTCAAACAAAAAGCATTTTCTCACGAACTTGTGGTATATACGAAAGTGTTTTCATGGGCACGTCACTCAAATATCTCATTCGAATCTACTAATACAGCTGTGATGGTACTAGCCGTCTCATTTTCTTCCCTAGAAGGATACCGGATATTCAAAATCCGAAGACCCGCATCCTCAAATAAATGCTGCCACTGCTTTTCAGTTCTCTCCATTCCGGCCAGGGTCATCATTTGCATATCAAGAAGAGAATAGAGCACTGGAGTTTCCGTCTCAGGGAGAACGATGTCTGCTACGATTATACGCGATGAGCGAGTCATCGCAGCAGCTGTATGCCTTAAGATGGAGGAGCAGGCACTATCAGGCCAGTTATGGAAAACATGTCGGAAGAAGTATGTGTTGGCTCCTACGATGGAAGTTAACCTTCTGACATCTTTATATTTCGAGAAATGAATACAAACCTATCACCGGTTGTGGAGTGAAGAAGTCATGAGCCATGTATTCTACTCCATTCCGATCTATCCTTTCACCAACCACGACAGGCAAATCTTGCAAGATCATTCGACCCTGAAGATCTGGGCGGATCTTTCGAAATCGCTCCAGAAGGTCTCCCTTCCCTCCCCCAACGTCCACAAGAAGTACCTCCTCATAATGAGGAATACGTCCCGTTTGTGAGGGAAAGAGACGTGATAAGGTCTTGAGCACTCCCTTCGTTTTGATATCACTACTAGCTTTCATGCATGTATTGAAGAGGGTCAATTTTTCCGGGTGCGCCTTCAGCCAACCGAAAAGACTCAAAGGTGTCTCGAGCGCATAATTGAAGAGAGTACTAGTGGTATCGGTGGGATTTATGTACTGGATGCTTGATACGTAGGACGGTAGTTTTGGCATACACGACGGCAGGGCATCGGAGCTATGATATTGAACGGTTAGTAATGACAAGCAAATCAATTGAATGATACCACTCACAGGCCCGTCGCAAAGGTTGTAAATGTAGGATCTAGAAGCTTTAAAGAAACCTCATTGTGCCTGTATGTGTGATCATCACTCTGCCCCAGAATCCCAACTCTCAAAATTCGAACTATAGTGGATTCATCAGGAAGAATCGTTTGAATGCCAACGTGGATGAGCTCACCAAGCAAGATTTCGTCTACTCCGCTCAAACTCGCCAATTCATGTACGTTCCGTGAACTATCTTTTTCCGTTCCCAGCGCTTGGAAGATTCCAATATCTATAGCGACCCTCAGGGCTGCTTGTGCCTGATCCTATTCCTGGTATTAATGGTTGCTTTACTGAGCAGCTGGATATCTCACCGCCAGTATCACTCTCCAAATAGCAGTGTCGGGCGCTTCAAGTGAGGACACCAGGTCTCGCGCGCACTGGAGAAGCTCCTTCTTTTCGTCCGATAGAGGTGACCATTCTTGATTATGTGAACGAAGCCATGTAGTAGTTGCCTTTATGTCAGAGACCAATTTTTCGGACAGCTTTGCTTCCGTCATGTTCGAAAGAGATGTTATAAAGCCACCGCGAAAAGTAGCTAGAAGTGTTCCTCAATACCTTGAGACACAACATGTACTCCAGGAAGGGATTCTTAGCTCCGGTAGCTATTTTTTATGCTAAATAAAGCATGGGAAACCCGGTTAAGTCCGTTACAAGCACCGACGTTGATAAGTGACGTTAGAAACTAGGCAAACATTAACTTCTTGATCCTTGAACCTTAACTGCAGCTACATCACGATTGCACATCCGTCGGACTCCGAATTCTTTATTGCATATGCTGTGACACTTAAAAACAATGATTTTCACGTTCCCGGAGTGTGCTGTAGGGGGAGTATTAGTTTTCATGCATTGATGTCCACCGGTGAATGATAAGCAGGCTTTCATCCAATTTGATCGGCACTCGATGATGGAATTCGGACTTGATTCTCATATCTCAAGTCCATATACCTTGGCCCAAAGAGGTTCTTCGATTAGAGGCATCGTTGAATTAAAAGGTCTACCATTCGAAAGCTTCAACCCATCATATTGGGTTTGAAGCTATGCTTGCTTATTATCTGCAGTCCAAATCTACACCTCATAATTATCACCATCGGTAGCCTAGTGCTCCTTTTAGAGAGAATTACTCCCTCCTGTTTGCGTCTTGACATTGTGCCTCCAGTCTCGTGTTTCTCCGCGTGATACCGGACTGGTTTCATCTTCGAATAAATCCAATGATGTAGTCAATGGCAACGCCGATGGTTTTTTTGCCACTGGCCGCGTTTCAAGAGGTATATCCTGCTTTTGCGATTCCAACCTTTGAGATTCTGACTTTTGCGATGACCTGGATCTCAAAAGTGATCGCAGTGTGGAGAAGAAGGCAGGAATTTTACGGCCGCGAATGATGGGCCGCAGAGTAGGGAGGCAGGCACATATTATGCCAACATCTGGTTCAATGGCGGACCAGATTATGATGTTCGCTAAGTTATCTTGATATGAAGTTAACAAGGTGTTCGAAATGATGATTCAGGATTCTTTCGTACATGTGAGATCTGAATTAGCTTGCGCTGCCGGACTTGTGTGAATGATAAGGTAGTATAAACGGATGACACTAGCGAAACAGACGCTAGTCAATACGTCAGTAGATATGTACATCCAGCAGAGGGGGTTAAAAGGATATATTTACTTACAAACCCCCTAGCAAGAATATCATACTTATCAACCACTTCTCGCTCAGTTGGATATGTAACTTCCAAATCACAAAGAGAGGCATAGTAAGTGTGACGATGTCGGCGAAAATCTCAAGAGCGGCTGCACTTGCATACATGGCGTATTGGTTGATGGTCCTCTGTTCGTTGTCTAGGGACCAGTTGCTAGCTATGGGCCATGCTTGGAAAAGTGTCGCGAAGAAGAAGGTTATAAACCAAAGGAGGACGAAGACACACACACATTGTGCGACGATCTTGAAAGTCGGAATGACAAAAACTCGTTGATAGAAGAAGAGAATGGATAGCTTGACTAGCGTAACGGATACCAGGTAGGGGAATTGCAGTGCAAATATTATCTGGTACACACCTTAGCATTCACTTTAACTATTGTTGCATACGAACCTTCAAGAAGAATACAACGGTGTCCGTTGACAAGCCTTCAAGATGTGAACCGATTCCGCCATCCACAGCACCTAGGTTTGGATCAATAAGTCCTCGTGAGGGTTTTCAGACAAGCCTCGATGACTTCCTTACCCCATATGTAGATTGGAGCGCTCCCTAGTTGACAAAGCTAACCCTTAGCATGCCTGACTACTACGTACATACAATATTGGATTCACTCACCAGTGCAAGCATGATAAGAAAATCATCTGTCCCAAGTGGCTGGGCCTTGATTCTCCGGGCCCAAATTCGTAAACCAATGGCAAGGATATCTAGCAATGGAAGTAAAATACAAAGAACGACGATTGCCGTTGAAGGTCGGGTTAGCATGCTATACCAGATCAGAAAACCCAATCCTCAAGGTCAGATGGTGAAAGCGATGGGCCCAGCTGTTCTTGATTTTCACCGCGTACTTGGTCGGCGAGCTAGTAGATTTTACTGGGATTGTCCGGCATCCGGTGTGCTGGATCAGCAGCATTCAACGGCGCCGGTTGCCCCCTGCATGAGACACAGTCCGTGTGTGAATGCCAGACGCATATCACCGTTCTTTATGCTGACAAGGTGCATGGACCAATCATTATGTACAGCATCTGCATGATTTGCCCGGGGGATGTGCTTACGATTCGTCATCTAATATACCTTGAACATTCTACGTCACTTATGCCTTTTTGTCTCGTCGCCTTGGTGAGATGCACGCTCCTGACTTATGACACCAGAATCATCAATCCAACCATAATGAAGTATACGACCGCCTCTTACTCACCTTAATCCCCGATCTCGTGGGATTCATATTCCTCCATCGTCACTCGCTCGATGAGTATTCGTCCAATCCTTGAGAGCCTCAAAATCGTTACATTGATGGAGGACGCCCCAGCCATTTACACTAGGTAGCAATCCCTTTTCATTTGACTGTAGTTTCTCTAGAGTCGCATCGGAAGCGCACATTAGAGCCTGTCGAATATAATCGAAGCAGTGACGTGCATGTGCCCAGACATGGTGACGAGCGGATTCAGTGGCATGGAATCCGATGCGGAGTTCATTCTATTCCCTCACTGATTAATTTGGGGCCAAATAAAATCATACGGAGGTGTCATACAAGGCAGTGTAGCTGATGAAATACCGACACAGCTCGTATCATTGATAAGTTCACATGATTTCCGGCGTAGGCTACTGAGTCTCCCGAGAAATCAATACCCACGAAGCCCCTTCCCACTGAAATGACTTAGTATTCCTGACGAGAATAGAGCAACTTCACTATATGGGGCCTTGCCTGGTATGAGTTCGTTCCAGGCGGCATCTGTTTCTGGTGATGGTGGCTGTGAGAATATTTCATCCAGCTCGAATACTTTGTAAGACCTCTTATGTCCTGTAACACCTAAGCGGGGTCAACGAATAAACCATACAGGTAGTGATGATAAGCCTCACCTTTGGTATCTGAGTTATACCAGTATGCCCCCAGCATGAATCCCAAAATCAATCCAGAAATCAATACCAGTAGAGAACTTCCAATGTACAGCTTCCGTCTACCATGTTTTTGATGAAAATTATCATCCGCATCAAGGTCATCGACGGAGCTGTAACGACCAAGCCCATCTTCATGATCGAAAAACATGTTCGGTAATCGGGTTATTATCGAGGAAGAGATTTTGTTCACAGGAGCGAATTTCCAGCATGATAAGTCTATGGATAAGTAGTTCGGTGGACTATTTATAACTCTAGAGAATAATCACCCGCGCCCGACGTCTGAGTAACTATCATACAAAGCAAAAGCAGGGTAGTATGTCAGGCATTAATCAGTGGCCAATCTTGAGATGGTTGCGTCTATTCCGAGCACGGAAGGTAGTGAATTTGCTGTAAAATCCCGCGGCCGACTTCCAATAAGATCAAGAAATCGGGAATACGTTATGGATATTGCTTCCATATCATCATGGAAGTTCATCTCTATTCAAATACTCTGTAAAGTTTTCATTCTTCAATGAATTCAAACAGTAGATTCTGTATGCATCCTGCGTATTCTAATTTCGGACTTGCCCATCTCAAGATATCCCGTATCATTAATGCCATAATCATAGCTATCTCTCATCAAAATCTCCTGAAGGCAAGGGCCGGTCATCCCTATAACCGCCAGGGTACGATGGTCCTAAATGATCAGTGGAGTCCTTTTTGCCAGTTGAGAAAAACATCACTTACCCAAGGTAGGATGGACCAGCATTCCCTCTTCAAAAACATCGATTGCATGTTTCTCAGCCCATCCCATCAATTTATCCCAATCCACACACTTGTGTTGTAGCGTAAAATCCGGCTGGGGAAGCTTTACCGTTTTCCCCCAGTGGAACGTGATTAACGTGGTATCTCCTCGACACATAACGCTTTGCCTGAGTATCTCAATGCAATGCTCTAACCCAAATCTCACATATCAGCGAAGCCCCGAATGGGGAAGTGGAATGAGTTTGAACTCACCGATGTGTTCCACCATAGTTGCTTTCTCGATTTCGCCAAAGCTGTTTTTGTAGTAGTCCATGTGGAAGGCTTGACGGAGAAATTTCTAGAGCTTTTAGGATGGACTTAGGATAGTATCTTAAGTAGATAACTTACTACGCAATGGAGTTCATGGAACACTGCCATCTCACCATAGTAACCTCCCCCTCGACCTAGAGGA
The DNA here is from genome assembly GCA_000467735.1 of Rhytidhysteron rufulum CBS 306.38. Taxonomy (NCBI): domain Eukaryota; kingdom Fungi; phylum Ascomycota; class Dothideomycetes; order Hysteriales; family Hysteriaceae; genus Rhytidhysteron; species Rhytidhysteron rufulum. The sequence continues at coordinate 25,121 of AJFL01001602.1, forward strand.
ATGGAAGTCCTATTGACCGCTTTCAAGTCGCTTTCAGATATCCGCATATTGGTATCTAACAAGATCAGAAGGTACTGTGTAGCAAATGAATTCCCATAGCATACTCTGAATAATCTCATGCCATGCCTTGTCGAGAGAAGGCCGTGAGGCACCCACATAAGGACTCGTAAGGTTAGGGGCCGCATTGAAAGAATATGCAACATATTCTATTGCATTTTGAGCTGGACCTACTGAACTATTAGTTGCCATTCGCCAACATATCCTAAATGGGCGTACTGTATACCATGGTAGAGCTACATCTGTCCGCCGACTCGGTTTTAAGCTTTACGTTCTTGAGCAATATAAACGTCCCAATCATATATACGAGTATCAGGATCAAATGGAAGATCAAGTAGAGTAGCCATTTTCGACGTTTTAGCTTTTGAGTGTCTCTGGTGTTTAGAAACTTCTCCTCTTCGACTGAGTCGTCATCGTTTGAGGTTAACGCATCGTAGGGATAATCGTGATTTGCCATGATAATAATCAGAGGTTGTATAAAATGTGTGATAACACTGGGAATCAGTAAATCGACATCGTACGTATCATTCAAGTTGCCCGAGCGGTCAATATGGAGGGTTAGTACAGAGGTGCCTTTCAAAGTATTCGGGAAACCCCCTCAATACGAGATCAAGCTTTGGGGTGGGGGGTAAGATGCTTAAACGTCTAGGATCTTAAGGCGCCTATGGCTGTTTGCATAGGCGGCTTTGGGCTCCGTAAAACTATGAATAAGCCGTAAAGTGCCTGAAGCAGGATGCCCGGATAGTTCTGCAAGACACCTTTGTATCCCATCATACGTCAGACCGTGACAGGGTCTACGCCGCAATATGGCAAGGATACGGATTTTGATTCCCCGCAGTCAGTGACACAACATGGGGTCTGCAGTCGAACCCTGCACGCGAGCTTCAGTTTCCAGTAACCTCAAAGCTATCTTTCATAAGGCAAACGGCTGCCTTATAAGATTCTTATTCCCGGAGTGACAAAGATGATCTTACGTGAAGTTGTTTCACTTTCACCCTTGATAGTCGATAAAGAGTGGAGGATATCTCTTACGATAATCGGGAGCTGAATATGTATGTAGTCGTCATCAATAAACGAAACATAACGACTGGTAAACGCCTTCATCCCAATTATCCACCCGTGCTCACCCGTATCCCAGAGCCATCTCCCGCATTCAAAACATTCACTGGTCTTACTTCAACAGGGTATAAGACATCCTACAGAATTTGGGGGCGAAATCCTAAAAGAGCTATCAAGGAAGGCGGCACACTACGGACCATCTTCTTATGCCTTCATGAATCCATGTGATGAACTCCATTTTATGAATACCATGACGTATTTAGTACTCAGATTTGCTCGAACAGGATAGAAAAGCATTCGACGCATATCATTCTCACCAAAATCACCTCAAATCTACCGACATGCATTTACTTCGAGCTTTTGCTGCAGCGGCCTTGCTCTCTATAGTCACGGGAGTGCCTCTTCCATCGAACCCACGATCCCGTTAGTAGTGATCAGGTATAAATCCTAGTTTAAACTAATAACGTACAGAATCGCTTGAAAAGAAGGGATTGGATGCCGACGCGGCATATGGAGTGTATGAACGTGGCCAGGATGCCGATGCTGCTTATGGAGTATACGAACGAGGGCAAGATGCTGATGCTGCGTATGGTGTATATGAGAGGGAGGCATCTGGAGAGCATGTCTAAGGCTCTTGGTATTCTATCATGGTGGAGAAAAATGTATCGAATTTTTCATCCATATGGTACATGAATACTTTCCCTGTAATCCAGTCTACAACCGCGGGCATTTACGTTTTCTCCCTGAACCTAGAAAGCAATCACGTGAAGTAAATCACGTGTGAGCTGCCTGCCGACGGCCTTGGCATCATGAATGAATAATCCTTATGTTCAGCAGAAATAAATGTGTATCGCAGAGATCAATGAAAAGATCCTGAAAATAAAAGTTCAATATCGATTGCTATTATGATTCGTAAGGAAAACCAACAATTCACGAAGAAACACACAACCATTATGTAAGCAAGGCCCGTGCCTTTGGGGCACTAATTAACTCTTCAGAACTTCGTGTCCCTTGGAAGGCATTCCATCTAACGCCCATCTTCCATTGTCATGACAATCATATAGGAAAATGATAGAATGGTAGGAACATTGTTTTTGATTGAATATTTACAATATTAGCCCGTAGGGGTCATCCTCTTAGGACTCATAACTTATATCGAGGTAATCCTCTTTGGATGCGCATGGACTTCCATCGAGATTAGCCCCGACCCACCCCCCTGGCTCTATCCAGGTGGGTATGTACCAGAGGTCTCGACTGCCTCTGAGTTTACCCAGGAAAAGCAATCAAGTTACTTTTCTGAAGGTCCTCAGAGTTCAATTTTGCTCTGGACTCCACTTTCTTGCGCATGAAGTCTTTGCAAACAGCAAAACCCTCACGAACGCCCTCTTGAATACCCTGGGCTTTTCCCTGGGCTTTTCCCCCTTGGTAAATCCATCATCAAAAAATTCCTTTTGTTCCATTGAAGCTGCCGCCACGAGGCCGGCCTGAAAGCCTTTGTTCCATGTTTTCTCGGCTTCCAAGCGACTTTTCGTTCCATTATTTTCCATCCCTTCAACCAAAGCCGACTTTTCCATTGTTATTGTTACAAGCCTTTCCCGTAACTCTAGCACCAGTTCCTGAAGCAAGAGGTTTGCGCCTCTGAGTTCCTGGTTTCCATTTTTAAAGCCTCGTCAGGTTTACAAATGGGTGCCATGGAAGACTCGATGTTGTCCTCCCCTTCATTCCCTGGTACGTAGACTTTGGGTACCATGGGGATAGCGAGTGCCGATTTTCCGTGGGGTTGCTGCTTGGGAGAGGACGGTGAAGTCTCCAAACCCGGCTTAGCAGATGAAACTGATGGGTTTACCATGGGTTGCTGGTTTTCCATGGGGTGCAACGAGACTTCTGATTGCGAGGTTCCCAGGGGTTCTTCCGTGTGGGGTGCAGGCCCCTGGGCATCCTTTGTGATGCCCATTTTGCAGATTTGAAGTATTGAAGAAGAAAAAAAGTTCTTTTGGAGGTCTTTCGAAGAGGTAGAGGGTATGTGTTGTAGGTATGGGGTATGCTACACGCGGGAGCCTTTCAGACAGGAAAAACGCGCTAGCGGCCATCATGTGCGTTGACGTCACGCAAATTTCAACTTCACTTCACGAGTAGACGCGTCCCTCTATCCTATCCCTCATCATAACTGCACTGCCACGTAATTTTTTACATCCTTATATTTCCATACACTCCCCTAAAGCTAACATCTATGTGAGATAGTGATAAAACACCATGGCACATCCAAACCAGAATCCGTTTGGGCTTTATAGCCCTCCCAATGGTCCTCCGCGCCTACCACATCCACCATCACCATAACTCCAGGGAACTCAAGGTAATGCAAGTCTCAAGCACATACCTGAAAGTCACTAACTCTCTCTAGGGTTTGCGGAAGCATACCAAATATGGTATCACCAATGGTATCAATGATATCGGTGGTGGTATAACTACCACCAGTACCACCACCAGCACCACCCTTGGCAAGGGTACACCCACGGAACTCCTCAGCAACAGTCTTGGTACCCACCTGCTGGTCATGCTCCAGGTGAGTCAAAGTACGTCTAGCAACAAAGCAGGAGAAGCTGACTAAAATTAAAGGTACCCCCATCCTCCGCCCCCTGCTCATCCGCATCCACCGCCTGCTCCGCAGACTCCTCCTCCGCCATATACACCAGCTCATGCTGGTGCTTATCAGCAAAGTAAGTTCATTGGATGAGCCTATTGAAAATATTTTTGACAATGCTTAGATCAGGAAAATACGTCCGAATTGAACGAGTTCATGGAATTTCTCCGGCGATTAACCGCCACACCCCCTGCTCCAGTAACACCAGAGGTTACTGGTCCAGAATCAGGTGTAGGGACACTTCCACTGAAGGGGAGGTCCCTAGAGGAACGAACTGCCTCTAGGGACACAACAATCTCTAGGGACACAACAATCTCAGAGTAGTGAACCTCAGGTAACAGGTCAGAGCTCTGTTCATGAGCCAGAACGGTTCAACCTGAGGATTCTCAGGTAAATCGTCGTGAGTGAGTAGCTGCTCGAGACAAGAAGCTCGTCGAGTTGAAAAACAAACGGAATACGGATGCTGACAGGGTACGAAACTTTGATGCCGAATACGTCAATAGGCTCGGCCTCCCTCCTCCCTTGGCATCCCCTTAACCCTAGCAGCCCCCGCTACCTACAACGCAATTCTGGAAAGGCTAGAAAGACCCCCCGCCTGCTTGGAACAGGTATGAAAGCAGGCTCACCACGGAATATACCACCCTTCTTCATCAGCACCCAGGGAACCCGAAGCAGCTACCATTGCTGCTGCTACTGTCACTACAACCGCCTCCGCTGAGCCTCCTAAGGAGGAACCCATGGAAAAGAAGGAAGAGGAAAAGGAATAGGGTGACTTAGACTCGCTCTACGCACCACCGCCACCCTTGGAAACCCCATAGCCTCCCAAGGAGGAAGAGGAAGTTGAGAATGAGGATGGGGATGAAATCCTCGTTTCGGTGACACGTCAGGCGAAGTCGAGGCGCTAGGGTAAATAGGAATACAGTCTTGTGGTGTTCATCACTTGAGTGATTCTAGTTTATATATCCTCAATGATTACCTCTCCCATGGTGTGGACATTGGTGTTCTTCATCATATGTCTTTAAACCCTGGTCATTGTGTAACGCTGATTGATCTGTTTTTGTAATTACATGGATCAAACTTTCTCTTTCGTTCTTCATACAGTATATCACGTCGTGCGCTAACCTACTTAATTAAAAACTCACTTCTATAAGCCCTCTATCTTCAAGGTCCATCGGCAGTCAGATTGCATTCCAATCGATCTTTCAAACATTTAATATAGCCCGGATTACTGGCATCTATCCGCATATCCCGATAACTTTCGCGTACTACTAGCCTTTGTAAAGTACATAGTAGATGGAGTCAATATGGGGTAATTGGCAAAGGTTAGTCATGAGAAATATTTAGATGCTCGTTCAAAACGTGATTGAGGCAGTTCATACACTCTGATGAAAGAATAATGCACTAGATTCTGGAGTTGAGATCGAATTAGGCTGTTTCCATCTGCCCAAATCTTGGCTCCTATTTTGCCAAATTCTCTAATTTCTGTACCTTATTACCGTCGTCCCCTATAAGATCATCGACCACGGCCCGACGGAACTTTCTCGTTGGAGTATGACACTGAAACAGCTCATCCAGCTCCTCAAGCGAGCGCCCTTTCATCTCTGGAATGAAAAGAAACGCCAAAACTGCCATCATTACCGACAACGAGCCATAGATAAACCCGACCTTGGCACCGAGGCCTGCATAGTCCGGGTTAACGAGATACGGGACAGTGAAGGAGACAAGGAAAGCAGTGAGGACAGAGAGACTTGTCGCAAACATGTTGGTCTTTTCGACTACGCGGCGCGCTGCAGCTTCGCTGAGTGTGACATAGGATAATGGTGCTGAGGATAAGGCATAGAAGACACCAAAGAGCATGATACCGGATACAACGACGTTTCGTTCTGCTTGGTTGGGATGATGGATGGTCCCAACACCCGCCATAAGGTATAGGAACGCGGCTTGAGCCATTGCACCTCCGATAAGAAGTGAACGGCGGCCGAGCGCGTCCACGACGAACGTTGTGATGAGGGTAGCGGCGAGATTTGTGGCTTGATATATGACGCCGAGTTCGAAACTATTACTGAAGCCTTGTTGTTGATAGAATACTACACCGTATTGAGTGGCGAACGATTGTCCCGTAATTTGTTGTCCAAGCATTGCTATCGAGGCAATAAAGGTTCGTCTCTAGATGAAATTACTATGAGACTGACAGATTGTAAGTTTCCTTTTAGGACTTACTCGATTTGTACCCTCAAACACCTCTTTCCAAGGGCCTTTGCCTTCATTTGTAGGGGCCCGTTCCATCATCGCCACTTCGGCTTCGATTGACTCTAAACTCGAGCCTTTCTTTCGTAGCCTTTTCAGGGCTGCGATAGCGTCTTCTGAACGACCGCGGCTAACGAGCCTGACAGGATTGTGTTATCATACTATACTATATAGTGATATGTCCGCAATCAGATATAGCTTACCATCGAGGTGATTCCACTAAGAACGGGTATGTCGTCAATAAGATTGCCGGCATGACGAACTGAATGCCTATAACCACGTTATTAATAATCCTTAGGGATAGGTCGTATAACCGCGTAGAAACTTACCAACAGGAATCCTCCATGAAGAATTACCAGTAAGACGTTTAGTCCCGTAGTTTATTAAAGCTGCTATAACCTGGGATACGCTTATCTGGATCTGCATTTGAGTTGCAACGAGACCACGGAGTTCAGCAGGAGCAGTCTCGGCCATATAAGCTGGGATGGTGAGAACGCATATTCCTGTATGTATATTTAGCCCGTAACGCGTCATATCCATTAGAGAATCTCTCACCAGTCATTCCAAAGCAGACTATTCTTCCAACCGTGAATTGAGCAGCTGTAGTAGCAGTGATCTGGAGTATGGTACCACTGAAAGGATATTAGTGAGGCTAAGACCTCCACAGCGATGGACGTACATAAAAGACGTAATGATTACAACCATCAAAACGAATTTACGACCAAAACGTTCATTCAGTGGTGTAGCGATCCAGCATCCCTATAAGAATGTTAGAGTAAGGGGTATCAAGTATAGGGTCACGTGATACATACAACAAGCTTGCCAAGAAAGGGAACCGAATTCATAACGGAAGAGATTGAAGATGGTATGGCGCATTTACCGGTTGCGGCATCGCAGCTTCCGAATCTTTTTCTAAAAGCTAGTAGTCAAAGAATGAGCACCTTTCTGAGGATGGGTTGGCTATGCGCGAGGATACTCACGACCCATGGCCTGGAGACCACTAAAAACTCCGACCTGAATTTATTGTTAGCAAATCATCGGGTAGTAGATATCAATTTCCCTTTACGTACATCATACCCATAGTTGAACATAGCCGCACTTGTATAACTAGGATAAAAGAACGGAGTTAACCAGCTTGTCGGGATCAAATACCTACGAGACTCACATCGTAATGAATGCAACAGCTGGAGTAAAAAGAGCGAGTCTCTTTCTCATAGACATTGTACGCTCATCGGCGCTTGAGGCTGGGGCAGCTACCGGGGCCATTTTCAGTGGAACGAGGCCAGTGAAGATGTTTCTGTGTGCTGTAGTTGTGAACGATTGGGAGAGAATAGACACCTTATAAAGATGAACTTGTATAAGAATAATGAATTGCCGATACAAGGCGACCTCGAATCATGGTCAATGGCGCAATGAAGACGTCCAGTAAGTCAATCAGACGGCGTAGAGATGGTAAAATCTATCCCTGTTGTCGTATACGACGCTTAGCCCATGTAACAAGCAAGAGGGAAGCGGGCGAACCGCGAAGCATTGTGGGGATGGTGTCCCGAGAATGGTGTATGGTCTTGGAAAAAGCTTTCGGGGAGGTATCGGAGGTAGATTAATTCAGGTCACGTGGTTTCGCGGAGATCGGGGAGTTAAGAGAAATAGCTGTGACGTACCACTGAACATTTTAATCATGATGGAAAACATTGTATTCTCTCTTCTTTCCCCTCACTTATGATCTCTTCTTGTCTTCCACTCCCTTGATCTCGTTCTCGAAGCCAACATGGTTGGCAATACCTCATCCAAGCGCCCTAACTTCCTCATCATCGTAGCGGACGATCTCGGATTCAGCGACATTGGTCCATATGGCTCGGAGATCAGTACTCCTGTACTTGATCGTTTGGCGAAAGATGGAATTCGAATGACCAATTTCCACACTGCTTCAGCATGCTCTCCAACACGCTCAATGCTCTTCTCGGGAACGGACAATCACATTGCTGGCTTAGGTCAAATGATGGAACACATGGCAAGCTTTGGCGACTTTTTCAAAGACAAACCCGGGTACGAAGGGTACTTGAACTGGAAGGTTGCCGCCTTGTCTGAGATTTTAGAGGATGCTGATTATCTGACGATGATATCAGGGAAGTGGTATGTTGTAGCCTCAGAGCCTTTACCACATTCCTACTTTTGCTAATGATTTGTTTCTAGGCACCTCGGTCTCACTAAAGAACTCTCTCCCTCCTCCCGCGGATTCAAGAAGAACTTTTCCTTTTTACCTGGTTCCGGGAATCATCACGCTTACGAACCCCAACTCGACTCAGATGAATTCTACGTTCCTTGCTTAAATACTGATGGGCATTGGATGGAGGGAGATAAATTCCTAGATCGGAAAAAGGACATACCAAAAGATTTCTATTCTACGATCTCGTTCACTGATAAAATGCTTCAATTCTTCGAGGAGAGAACAGGCTCAGAGAAAGAGCAGCCATTTTTTGCATACTTGCCATTCACAGCACCTCACTGGCCTCTGCAGGCGCCAAAGCATGTGGTGGAAAAATATGGTAAGCCCTCTGATGCTGGTGTGCCTCGAGCTTTACGACTGATAATGCTCGTAGCCGAAAAATACGATAATGGACCTGATGAGCTCACAAAATCGAGATTGCGACGCCTGAAAGAGCTTGGACTAGTTCCTGAAGATGTAGAATCCGCACCATCGGCGGGAGTTCTAGGTAAAGAATGGAAAGATATGAGTGATGAAGAGAAAAGAACATCGTCACGAAAGATGGAGGTTTTTGCCGCAATGGTTGACTTAATCGATGAAAATATCGGTCGCGTTATAGATTATCTTAAGTCTACTGGGGAACTTGATAATACCTTCGTCCTCTTCATGTCTGATAATGGTGCGGAAGGTGCAGCGTTGGAAGCACTGCCTGTAAGTATTATCTACTCGGAAGCAATATAGATTCACTGACGCAGACTCGGCGGATAGATGATGGGCGGACCGCGAACAATGGCCGACGTTATTGAGAAGTATTACGATAATTCTTTCAAGAATATCGGAGAACCGACTTCCTTCGTCTGGTATGGTAAGTAACGAACAAATGCCTTGCCATCTCGCCATGATACTAAGATTATAGGACCACGATGGGCTTGTGCTGCTACCGCTCCATCTCGAGGATCAAAATGCTGGATAACCGAAGGTGGAATTCGATGTCCTTGCTTGATTCGTTATCCTCCTTTTCATTCACAGCCAGATGCGATTACTCCCGCTTTCACGACAGTGATGGACATATTGCCCACTATATTAGATCTTGCGGGCGTTGCGCATCCAGGTCAATCGTTCCGGGGACGGTCTGTAGTGATGCCGCGTGGGAAGTCGTGGGTCTCGCATCTCAATGCATCAGATTACAACAAGACATCCGTCCATGGTGAGGATACACATATACATGGATGGGAACTGTTCGGACAACGAGCTATTAGAGAGGGTAAATGGAAAGCCGTTTGGATGAATAAACCACGAGGAAAGGATGACTGGGAATTATTTGATGTGGAGGGCGATCCTGCTGAATTGCATGATGTAGCCGATAAGGAGACGGAGGTTTTGGAAAGGTTGGTGAGGCATTGGGAACGGTATTATGCCGAGACGGGAATGATTCAGACACCTGTCTTTGCTGTAACCAAAGCTTAAGCACGGCGATGTCTTTCGAAAGTACCCCATAATACCGCTTAATCACAAGGGTTAAGCCCCCTAAGCAAGCAGCGTTAGGCGCCTCCAACCTCTTTATGCTAAGGGCCTTACTCCTTATTAGCTTAGTGGTATTATGGAAGGGGGTTTACTTTTGGAAGGTAGCTCTGCAAAAATTTACCATTTTACGAGATAGTAAGGTTAGTGAGATTATTAGGATATGACTGTGATATAGCCAGTCGTTGTTGTAAGATAGTCAGGGAATTATGTGGAACTCTCAAGTCCTAAAAGCTCACGTCAAATCGAGTTTAGATGTCGTGCTTTTACTAACGGAATATAGGCAACCTTAGCCTAGTCCAGCCACTCGTGGGGAGTTGCAGGGAAACCTGACCCTTACCGAGGTCCAGGTACTCCGAAGTTATAGAGACTGGTAAGAGAGGGATTCTGAAGCCAGTAAACAATACCCATCTACTATAATACTTTTACCCAATCATCCTATGTCTAATACCTCGGCATCACCACCACCCTCCCCATTACGTAAGCGCAGACGTCACAGAGCCACGACCGCCTGTCAATCTTGCAGGTCCCGAAAAACAAAATGCGATAATGAACGCCCGGTATGCGGCTACTGCAGCCAGCAAGGCATTGTTTGCATTTATTCCGATGCCCCGAATTCAACTTCTACAGGGTATGTTGAAGCCATTGATGATTCAGGAGTAATCACTTAGCTGATGAAAGACCAGGAATAATCTACCGACCATCAAAGATGTTTTGCAACGCGTCGACCATGTGGTGAATCTACTTGAGTATAGTCAAGCGCGGATTCCTACTACAGTACCTGAGATCGGAATAGTCCCGACAGGATCAGTGTATTCAACACCGGACACCAGTTTTGCACAAGGTCCTCAGAGATCAGCATCTCTCGGCATCGCCAGCGCTACTACGGCACATAACTCGGGCCCAGATTTCCCAGCAGCTTCAATTGCCTCTGAGTCTGTATTGAAATGGCCTGTGTTTGATGGCATGATCACGAACTGCCCAAGTTCTTTAGTTTGCGGACCCTATGAAGACTCTGAAGGGACTTTCAGCCAGAGTCGTGCACCAACAATCGATGATAGCAGCACATCTACCTCCACACATCAGATCCTTCTCGATGTTGACATTGTGAACCTGTGCGAAACGTACTTGAGATGTGTTCATGTGAAGAATCCTATTTTAGATGTTTCACTCTTCAGAAGCCATGTATCGGCTGTCGCGGAGGATGGTCTTAAATGGGACGGCCCAACATGTTGCGTGGTAAGTCTTCATCGCTCATATTAAGCTGTCACTGGCTCACTGTCGAAGTTACTAGCATGTGCTCTGGCCTATATGTATGTGCCTTACGGACCGCGAGTAGACCCCAATGACTGCCACGACAAGGATGATTGGTCGACGCGCAGAGCTTCAAATAGTTCTCGCAAGCTAGCAGATGCTTACTACATTGCCGCAAAGAAACGAATAGGTCTGCTAGGTATATCAACTGTTTCGGTACAATGCCTGTACCTTGCGGGGGTAAATGAAATGTTTCGCATGCAACCACTCAAAGCATGGTCATGGTACCAGCAAGCTTGTGTTCATCTTCAGATCTTACTTTGGAGTCAACCGGGAACTGGCGGAGAACTGGCACACGAAGGCCGTCGAGTAGAGCAAACGTTATATTGGTCATGTTTGAAAACGGAATGGTACAGTTATCCCTATTGGAACCTCTTGAAGCTTGCTAATAGAAAGGTAATGAATAGCGAACTCCGTACCGAGATCCGTCTTCCACCATGTGGCATCACGCGAATCGACTATCCACATGCTTTCCCAACTCCACCGATGAATCGTGATATGAACCCAATAGGTGCCGGCTACGATCATTATTCTCCTCAATCTATGCAGTCTCCACTAGCTGTCGAGGAAGAGCAAGGCTGGTTCTACTATCTTGCAGAGATATCAATGCGTAAATTGACCAACGATATTCTGGATCTCCTCTACAAGGATGGACCTGAACTTTGGATCCAGAGCATTGATCAAACGATTATGAAAGCCCTAGCTTGTGATGAGCAAATCACCGTCTGGTATTTTTGAACCATCCATATTTCGTTTTTGAAGTATGCTGAGAATAGTCTTAGGTCATCCCATATCCCCACGTCTCTTCGATATAGTCCAACGTCTGACGGAGTCCTCGGGGACTTCGCCTCAATACTCCACAACCGAGAACTCGCTTGTCGTGAATGGGTTTATCGACCATTCCTCTACTACGCCATTCACCAACCTGCAGATGACCCTTATCTCCCCAGTGTTCTACCACTGGCCCGGAAATGCGTGGACTACTGCATGCAGATGATCGTGTCATGCTTTGAGCCAAACCATCACGGCGGAACATGGTATGTCTGCCGAAAATCGTTCTGCAGCGCCATTCTTGTTCTTGCTTGGGTGCGAGGTGGCAAGTCGGCTCCTCCTGATGGATGGCAGGATATGGTAAAATTATCAATGCAGACTTTAAAGAGGTGGGAGAGTGAGTCTTCGGATTTGAGCAGAGCGCTGGATATACTCCGAAGACTATATTATGGGTGTTAGGCGAGTATTATTCAGTTGTGGTTAAGAAATTGCGCGCGACCTCCTGCAGCATTAAACAGCGGGCCAGGTTCACCGATGGTGTAAACCCCAGACAGAAGAAGTCTCCTCACTGGTTTAAATACTATGTGATCGGCCATCACGTTGATAAAAGGCCATTATACTACCTATTAGGTACGTGAGCCATGCGATAGTCTGTCCTTAATGAATGGAACCGAGACTAATTGTAGTCTCGTATACGGAGAAGCTTTTTGAAAGTACACGGACACCCTCTTAATAATATCGCGAAGCTGATAGGGGGTACAGTTCTTAACATCAGGAGGTCCTTGATATTAGGAGGTAAGAGACGCCCAAAGCTGGTTGTATAGCGGACTTGAGTCTCATGACTAAGCGGTATGATGGAAAGGAAAGGCACCCCCGTCCTTATTGTACAAGGTAGTGGAGAATAGAATATCGTGTTTACAGTTTACAAGGCGTGTTAAAACCTTTCTAGAGCAAATAAGCCACCTTGAGGTAGGCTTTCTAATAGACTTCCCATTTGAGGCATGTTAAAGGTGCGGCGCTCCTCGGCGAAGGAACATGAACTAGTATTCATAGATCTGCAAGACTAATCAAGATAGGTATAGTGTCGTGCACCCATTAAGAAGCTGGGTTTAACTCCCCGACCTCCCCGACCCCCGACCTCACTTCCCCACCTCTACAGATCCTGCCCCAGACATCACGTTTCCTGTTCCTGAACATCTTTGCGGGGTTCTCAAGTCCCGACCTATGTCTGCGGATCTCGCATACCTATGACCCTGGCGTCCCATGTACCATCTGACCTCTATTTCGATGCTTCTCCACCCGGTCAGGAACCGATCTCTCGGCGAAGTACCCCATGAGTAAACATGTTTACCGGCATTTATGTTACCCAGAAAATAGGAATGATGGAAGACGCTTTCCGGATGACGATTTATTCTACAAGTACCATATATAAGGATATCATGCCTTTATGGTTCAAACCAATCACTCGACAGCTTCCTTATGGCTATTAACCAGAGCTACCTCGCTCAATCAGCTTGAGCAGATTCTTACCTGATCCTCTTTCATGATCTTGGCGTCTGGTGGACATCAAGACGCAATGCTTTTCTTCAATATGCCTAGGCTGTTAGGATACCTGATATGGTTGTTTATTTTGTGCGTCATTGTCGAAGCGCATGTAATCAATTTTCAGCCCCGAGAAGAGATAATTAAGGATGACACATTTTTCTATGGGCAATCCCCTTCAGTCTATCCTTCTCGTAAGTCTCCGCATTTGAACCTAGGAAGCAGTAGCGGTTCTTATTCATACCCCACAAGACATACTATTCTGACCTCAATTGTAGCTCAAACATCCGGCCTTGGAGCATGGTCCGCAGCTTATAATAAGGCCGTTGCTCTTGTTTCTCAAATGACTCTGGAGGAAAAGGCAAACATAACCGTTGGCTACAAGACTTCTACCCAATGCTCTGGCGAGACGGGTACAGTCCCAAGACTCAAATGGCCTGGTATCTGTACATCAGGCGCAGGGAACGGAATACGGAAAACTGACTTTGTGAATGGTTGGCCAAGTGGACTACATGTTGGCGCATCCTGGAATAAAGAGCTAGCCTACAAAAGAGCCGTGCAGATGGGTGGGGAGTTCAGGAAAAAAGGATCTCATATCGCGGGAGGCCCAGTCGTTGGTCCTCTTGGAAGGGAGCCGAGAGGTGGAAGGACTTGGGAGGGCTTCAGTGTTGATCGTAAGTGGAAACTTTTATCAGTGATATTTGGATTTCATTCATTGGCTAATAAAACTTATCTAGCATACCTTGCTGGCCAAATGGCGGCGATCACAGTGCAAGGGATTCAAGAGCAGGGCGTCAGCGCGATGGCAAAGCACTTCATTGGATACGAGCAACAAAATTATCGACTTGCCAACAAGACCACGAACGTTTCTTCAGTGTCTTCCAATATGGATGACAGGACTATGCATGAAGTGTACCTATGGCCCTTCCAAGATGCTATCCGTGCAGGATCCGGGGTAATAATGTGCTCATACAATCGTCTCAACAATTCATATGGTTGTCAGAACAGCAAAGCCTTGAATGGTTTACTGAAAACCGAACTTGGATTCCAAGGATGGGTAATGTCGGATTGGGGTGCCCAGATGTCTGGTGTAGCTTCTGCAGAAGCCGGTCTAGATGTCACTATGCCAACCTCCCCATACTGGGGTCCATCAGGTGGAAACTTGACTGCTGCAGTTCGAAATGGAAGTCTCCCTGAAGCCCGGCTTACGGATATGGCGACCCGTATCATCACGACCTGGTATCACATGAACCAAGATTCAGGGTTCCCTGAACGTGGAGTTGGCATGCCTTTGGACTTCACGAAACCGCATAAACCTGTTTACGCTCGAGATCCCGCCTCGAAACCTGTCCTATTGAATGGTGCCATTGAGGGCCATGTGCTTGTTAAGAACATTAATAATGCACTTCCTCTCAAGAAGCCTAAACTACTTTCTATCTTCGGTTACGATGCGCCAGCTCCGGGTGCTGCCAATATCCCCGATATCAATATCAATGCGAATGGGAATGGCTGGGCATTAGGCTCCAGTTCGTTATCGAATGGAAGTATAGTATATGATGCTATGATAGGTCGTGTTAAGGAATTGCCACAATATGCGGTAGGAGGGACGATCATTACGGGTGGTATGTATAATATCTCATTTTCATTTCTAGCATTCGTTGGTGTGCTAATCACGCATATTCAGGTGGTAGCGGTGCAACTACTCCAGCCTACATTTCAGCCCCATTCGACGCCATACAGGAGCGCGCATACCAGGACGATACATCTCTTTTATGGGACTTTGAATCAACAAACCCACCTGTAAATGCGGAAACAGATGCCTGCCTGGTATTTATCAATGCATACGCAACGGAAGGGGTAGATAGAACAGGTATTCACGGTATGAATCATATCCAGCTTTACCCACACATCTCAAGCTAACGATCCTCTTATTCACACAGACGACTACTCTGATGGCTTAATCCTAAATGTAGCGGCAAATTGCACCAACACAATCGTGATAATCCATAATGCCGGAATCCGCCTCGTCGACCAATGGATCTCACACCCCAACATCACTGCCGTGATCTTCGCCCATCTCCCAGGCCAAGACAGCGGTCGTGCCCTCACAAAAATACTCTATGGCGAGGTATCACCCAGCGGTAAACTCCCATACACGGTAGCTAAAAACGAATCGGACTATAACCCCGTAAACCCAGCAGAGCCGGAGGGAAAATACGCTCTTTTTCCTCAAAGTAACTTTGAAGAGGGGGTATTTGTGGATTACAGACATTTTGACAGGCAGAATCTCACACCGAGATATGAGTTTGGATATGGGTTATCGTATACGACGTTTGAGTACTCCGATCTGGAAATAAATCAGCTTGATTCATCTCCATCTGAACTACCGCCCAAATTTCCAACCTTACCAGGAGGAAACACAGCGCTCTGGGACATTCTCGTCAATGTTACTGTGAAAGTAACGAATACTGGGTCCGTGGATGGCGCAGAGATCGCTCAGCTGTATATCCGCATTCCAGGTGATGATACACCGGTGCGGATACTTCGCGGGTTCGATAAAAAGGTTATCCCGATTGGTGGAGATGTGACGATGGTGTTTTCATTGACACGAAGAGATCTCTCGGTTTGGGATACGGTGGTGCAGGATTGGGTGTTACGCAGGGGAGAATATGGGGTTTTTGTTGGCGCTAGTAGTAGGGATTTGAGAGGGGAAGGGACTGTGGTGTTTTGAGATAGTTTGATATGAAAATTGTACGTGTACGTAGTACAAAGAGAGAAAAGAATACACGAAACTCAGATCTCAATCGTTTGATACGAAGTAAGACGATCACCGGTGAAGAGTAAACACGGGAGAGATATAACTCGCCTTAGAGGAACGTGAAATAGTGTTTATTTCTAATATAGCAGAGGTTCCATGGTTGTCACGTACCTTCATCAACGATCAAGGAAGAACCTGACCGAAGAGAGGGTACGTGAACTATTATTTGAACCTTGGCGAACTAGCAATTCCTCATAGCTTCCACAAGGGTAGAGTTAGATCCTCGTCCCTTATTATCACTAGTAGGTATGCCTATTCTTCTATATTGTCCCTATCGTTCCCTTGATCCCTACGTTTGGCCTTTCCCTGGGCCTCCCGTATCTTATCAATTAGACGAGCCAATTTATAGCCCTTTTGTACCAATGGTGGATGGTGTTCCAATATATCTTCCACCATATCTTCCAAGCAATCATCCCCCTTCCCTTTTGTACCATAGAGGATGTTGGTGCTGATGGAGCTGTAAGAGGTTTGATTGCAAGTTTATATACTTACTGTGGCTAAGGGGGTATATTCCCTTCAGGGTATTAAACAGAGTCCAATTTTCCTTGACTTAGAAGGATATGTCCCCTTCAAACTTTGAACCAGAGTCTAAATGCTCCTTAACTTAAAGGGGTGTATTCTTTGCAAGGTAAGCGCAGAGCTTGATCTCACTTAGGACAAAAAGGTTAAAGGTGTAACCAGACTTATATCTCAATGTATCAGTGGTTGGGAACAGAAGTTATATTGGATCAAGAGCCCTAACTTTGGAACTTCGTTAGACTCACCAAAGTCTCTGCTACTAACAACACCGGCTACGTTGACAGGATTTTGCTCGACTTCGAGGTGGTTAGAGCACTGTCCGAAAGAGTATGTATGTCTTTACTATAGGAGGTATTCACCAAACTAGAATTCATGGTAAATCGCTCTTTGTCATCTACGAAAATGGGTTTGAAGCGCCCGCGGTCCTCTCTCAAGCAGCATTTTCATGAAAAGCTGGTAGTCATTATTCCTGTGGTATCTCCTTCGGAAGCCCCTAGTAAACAAGATAAAGCCACATGGATGGACGATAAATACGATGTGGTATTCACCAGGAATTTCAACGAAAAGTACGAAAACATGGAAAAAAACAAACTGGAGGAAAGAATTCTCTCTCATGAGGGTTACTGCAAATTTTTCGTGGTCAGATAATCGGGGAAAAGAAGGAATAAACCAGGGTACTCGAAGATGGTAAAAGATTTCGTCTGGAAAACGAGGCAAAAGAAAAGGAACTTTTCCACACAACGTTGGTTTCCCAAGACAGCCAGAATGAATGGAACAGTTGGCTTGATGCAGAAACCGAGCACATCAAGTCCTCCTGGACAGCAATAAAAGCCTAGCTTTCAAGCATTAAGACGATAATAGATGAAGTAGGCGTCTTCATAATGATCTCAAAGCGTGGTGCGCCAAAACCATTCACCGTGATGAGATATACACCCATGCTCTATGATACACAACATCAAAGGGCATCATGGTTTAAGTACAATATTCCACCACTTTTTCAGAGAATATACCTGAATCCCTTATTGTCAAGCTCGGTCACATCATGCATACCCAGCTCCACCGCTTCCTTCTCCTCTTCTGCTGTCAATTGGTTTCCACCAGCAGCTTCCCTATCCCTCTTCTTATTGACTGACCACATATAGATATACAAGACTACCACTGCAAGTAACTTGATACAATAACCGATCAGCATACTAGAGTTCCGTTAGCTTGACCCACCACATCTCAAGAGAAGAGAAAAGCAGACATACGCAATATAAGCCGAATGATACCCCGGCTTCTCACTATCCTTAAAAGTCTGCGGTCCAATAATATTCCCCACACAATACCCCGTAAAAAGCACCGCACCCGTTAACTGTTTCTTCGTATACCCCGCCACATTACTACTCACCATAGTCAAACTCATACTGAACCCCAGACCCTGGAAATAGCACAACCATAGTGCAACCAATCGACCCCATTTATTCGAGTGCGGTAACCCTACAAGTAAACTGGCGCCGATGATGCAAATCGTGTTAGCTGTTATCATGGTGATACAGCGTGAGTTCCGTGGCCAGTGCGTGCAGACGTATCCACCGGCTAGGAGGGAGAGGAATTGGACTGCGCCGCCGGGGATTTGGAGGTATTGGGTTCCGAGTTGGTCGAAGCCGAAGGAGCCGACTACAATGGAACCGAACTGTAATTACTCGTTAACCTGACAGAAAGTCTCGAAAGGTGAAAAGCTAGTGTCGCCGAAGCTTAAATACTCACACTTGTTAAAGCTGAATTTGGAATCTGCGCTCCTGTCGCCATGACGAAAAGAATCCAGGTCTTCGGATCTTGAGCCGTTTGCCATGCTTGATATGCTTTGAAATGACGATTCTTCACTCCTTGTCTATTCGCTGCCACTCGATCCACGGCAATTGCTCGTTCGCGTTCAGTCAAGAACTTTGCGGTTGAAGGCAAGTCTGGTAGAATGAGGAGAGATACAACGCCCCAGGCGATGCTCACAGCGCCGAAGATGATGAATACATACATCCAACGTGCTAGACCCGTCGTAATATGGCCGACGGCATACCCGATGAGACTGTCAATCAGATCAGTGCCGTTCCTTGAATGGTAAAGAGTGAGCTAACCCGCCAAACATGGTGGCGATCCCATTGGTACAATAGTAAGTTTCAAGTCGCAAGGGCTGCTCCGCTGCCGTATACCACATACTCATAATCAAGACGAATCCGGGATTAACGGTTGCCTCAAGAGCACCCAGAATGAATCGATTTGCAGCTATTCCAGCGAAGTTCGTACAAGCTGGTGTGGTGATAAGTATGATACCCCAACCTATCAAATTATCAGCAAACAGTCCCTGATCATCAAACAAAGTAAATACATACCTAATGTCGCAAATCCGAGGAATTTCGCTATGGGTAACCTTTGTAAAAGATACCCTGCAGGCCACTGTGCGACTAGATATCCGAAATAAAATATCGATCCTATAAAGTCGTCAGTCAAGAAACTATCAGATCGCAATAAACCATCAGGTTGAGATACAACATCGGATTAGAGATAAAATGCACCTACCCAACCAACTATAATCTTGTCCTTTCAAACCTGTCCCCTTCTGCAATCCATAAACACTCGCATAATTAATCCCGTTCTTATCCAAATACTGAAGCATATACGTCACGAACAACACGGGAACGATTCTGAGATCAATTTTGCGGAGGACGCGCTTTGTTTCAGCGGCATCATAAGTGGCGCCTTGTGATTTTTTGTATGCGTCGTAGGCGTCATCTAGATTTGAGGATGAGGTTGAAGGTGAGGGATTTGGAAGCGGAGAGATGGCTTCCGGGTCTATTTCAGATTTGGATGCCATGATCCAAGACGTGAAGAGGTAATTTGTTACTCAAGGTAAAGATGAATTGAGATTGGGAAAAAGACTGATGAATGAGATAATCGGGAAGATTAAAGAGGCTCTACCGACGAAGAGTACGCCGGATTTGTAAACACCTTACCCCTCTGCGATGTTTTCACAAACAGAGCCGCAGTCGAGTTAATACGAATAGTTCAGTCCCACCACCACGGTTCTCTGAACTTATATTAGAAGCACACTCCCGATAACCAGGCCCCTTCTCACCCGCGCACCAACGGTTTCATACTTCCGTAATTCCTAGCTTTCAAATTCCAACGGCGATGAATGCGATCCTAGGAACCGTCCGAGGTGCCCAGCAAACCTTACCCGCTCTACCAAGCAACGGGATCAAAAATGCTTCGTTCATTGGCAGAGCTTAGCAGGGTTACCTCGGGAGTTCGTTGTTTTTGAGTTGTGTGGTTGGAGTTCTCTGAGGTGTGGGGATTGCGACATTTGTGAGATGGTTGACGTGATGGGGGGATGGTTCATGCGGGGAAGTGGGTGGATTAAGATGGTGTCACGTGAGAGAGAGATATTTTCGTGTCGGAATGAAACCTGGAGGAATACGGAGCTGTCTTTCAAAAGTATCTGGGGCCCCCTTCAATAATACCTCTAAGCTAATAAGGGGTTAAGGCCCTCTGCATGAGGAGGCAGGAGGCGCCTAAAGCTGCTTGCTCAGGGGACTTAACTCTTATAATTAAGCTGTATTATGGGATAAGGTTGCCTGGATACTTTTAAAAGGCAGCTCCGTATGTATATGAGAACTTTGATAATTTTTAATTTTCAGAATTTGGATATCCCCATGACGAATTCGTGGTTTAAAGAGGCGGCCATCTCGATCAATCGGGGTGAGTGCTGAGCTGAATCATTATTTTTTGAGAATGCGCGCATCGGAGACAGATGAAGTTGGCGATGTACGATTTACGTATAGCCGTGCCACCTAGAGAAGCTAAATATTGATCTCCAAAGCCATTCTCCCGACTATTGAGTTCTCTAAGTAGCACAGACTCACTGAGACGAAAGGAAGAGCCCAGTCAGGTACATCGAGAAGTGGTATACGGTGGACACACGTTCGGGTCCGCCATTCTAGGAACAATTCATCCGGCTAGTGATGGTTGTTCCAACTCGGGGTTGATCGCCACTGACGACGTTCTCAACTGGACGAGGAAGTAAAAACCAGGCAGTCCATGGCGTTCCATTGGGGCTCAGAAAAGAACGTGCATGGATATCGTTCAAACTATGATCCTCCTGTTATTCTAATACCTTTCGCCTTGTTAAGGTGCAACATCTGCATGTCCCTGCCCCCATGATTTCGACTTCAGCAATGACGTCTTGATATTCCCTGACAAGGCTGAACTTCTGTTCAATCGTCATATATGTCAGCAAATGTGCCGTTCATAGAATCAAGAACTAGGGATTTATGTCTTAAAGAATTATTACGTGGGCCCTCCTTGCCTTGAATTAATGAAACCGGCTTTCGCGCATGAGGTGGAGCTGTTGCCTCGCTGCCTTCTCTGGGTGACGAAACATTTTGCCCGTACCTTTTTGGAACAAGATGATTATGTTCATCTGTAAATGAAGGTGGAAATATTGAAGGGGCTGGTGGTTGTCCAATAATATTTAGTTACGTGCATTCAACGTTACTTGGGGGCTGCTCCGGTGAAGGCCGTCGGCGCCAGTGGAAGTTCAAGGTGGACTACATTGTGCGACCCCCAAAGTCCAAAGAACTGTCAGCTCGAGCTGCATGACATCTGAAGAACACAAGATGGGGGCGATTATAGATGATGTTGATGAAGGACAAGGTTATTTGTAAGGGCCTGTTATGCAAGGGGTTGGAAAGGTCAAGCTTTTTTGAAAGGGCCGCTAAGCCTAGCCCGTAAAACCCTTTTTCAGACATCACTCCAACACCTTTCAGTTGATCATCGTTATAGCGATGGCTTACCCCTTTTTACAAATACTCTTCATCTGCGATTCAATGTTTCACGACTCGAACACTCGAACCGTGGTCGAGGTTGCTGGGACCGAGGATTTCAGGTTGCGCCCTATGGGGTCGCCGAACGGAAGTTTTCTCTAGAGGGAAGCTTTATCGAGGGGACTAATCCCTCCTCCATCAATCAGCGGGGCGTATCAGAGTCTAGATTTATCGTAAGTACGTGGCATAGTAAGCCACTACCACTTTTTCTCTTAACCTCATTGGCTTCTACGCCGATCCTTTAATCCATTCATCACTCCAGGGAGTGCTTTATTACGTTTTTTATCCCCATCACAGGCCAAATCCACCATATTGGGACTCTTTTTCAGCAACGCCTATCTCCTTTAGGCCGCAGAAACGAGCGGGAACTAGATAGGCACGTCTGGACCCTTCAAAACATGAAACATTCGAGCCAATCGTATGTCCGGTTCATAACGCGACGACTATGTCTCACTACCTTGGGACTTGTCGGTTTCATCCAATTTAGATAGGGCTGCTATGTACCTTCTTCCCCAGGTACTCCCTAATAAGCGTCGCTACCTTGAAGCGCCCATAAGCGCCGCCTTCCGGATGGACAGTTTCAGGCAATGAGGCTAGCCATAATATAGCTTACGGTGACATTCATGCCAGCTGAACTCGGGCGTATGTCACTTCACCTCACTTTTAGGCCACATGGAGTGAAAAGGGGCTACATTACCTCTTTACATGCGAATCGACACCGGTCCGTATTGTTACCGATGAGGCACCATCCAGACCACGTAGCGTATAATTTCTATTCTTTTCTGGGTCCGATTCTATGCTTTCAATCTATAATAGTCAAAATTGGCGCTTCCATACACTGTTGATCATCTTTGACTAGGTAAAATACCATACGGTCGGCGAGGGCGATATTCCTTGAATCTCCAGATCCCCTCACCTCTTCGGTCCGAGATAGAGGCCTCCAGACAGATATAAGAGATCTAGTCTCACCCTCTCAAGATGAACTCCACTTCATTCAGTCTTTCACTGCTTTTCAGTCATTCCTTTCACGTCATTTGGCATTCCAACTGCTGTGCAGCCATTCTTTCGAATTCCTTCCTTCACTTTCACCGAAGCCGGCTTCACTCATTTCTTCATTTCTGTACCAATCACCTTCTCTCAACACCCACCATCCCTTAAACACCATACCAATCCTTCACCACCGTACCAACTTCAAGATGAAATTCACACTCCTTTCACTGCTAGGCCTCCTAGCTACAGCCAATGCCTGGCTTCCTGCTGAACGTCACCTTTTCGACAAGACTGAGTACCTTCCTGCCGGTCGTGGACGTGTTATCAAGCGAACTGTTCCCTCTGGCAAGATCCGCGGCGTCAACCTTGGCTCCTCATTCATCATTGAGCCTTGGATGGCCGGCTCTCAATGGTCAAGCATGGGCTGCAGCAAGTACAAATCCGAAGCTGACTGCGTAAACGGCCTTGGTCAAGATGCTGCAGACACAGCCTTCAAGAACCACTGGGGCAGCTACATTACCGAGGATGATTTTACCCAAATTGCCAGCTACGGTCTTAACACGGTCCGCATTCCAGTCGGATTTTGGCTTGATGAGAGCCTTGTGTCCAGCAGCGAACATTTCCCTAAGGGAGGAATCGATTATCTCGATACAATCGTCGGCTGGGCTGCAAAGCACAGCATCTACGTCATAATGGACCTTCACGGTGCGCCAGGTGCTCAAGTAGCCGACCAACCATTCACTGGTCAAGTAAATTTCCCCATCTCACCTCACCTGATACGAAAAGTCTAACCCTACAACCAGTACGCCTCAAATGCCGGCTTCTACAAAACCGACCAGTACACACGTGCCTACAACTTTCTCAAGTTCATGACCAACCGGATCCACACCAATACCGCCTACAGCACGGTTGGCATGCTCGAGGTCCTCAATGAGCCCATCTCCGGTCAAAGCTCCCTAGTCTCCGAGTACTACCCCAACGCCTACAAGACCATTCGGGACGAGGAATCCAGCCTCGGTATCAGCACCGACAAGCAACTTCACATCCTCTTCATGGACAAAGCCTGGAATTCCGGAGACCCTAGCAAGAACCTTCCCTCTGGTGCCACAAACCTCGCCTTCGATAATCACCGATACCCTAAATTCGACTCTAGCGTTCAGACCACGCAAGATGGGTACTTGTCTGCTGCATGCAAGGATAAAACCTCCATCAAATCTGGCGGCAACGGACCTTTGGTCATCGGTGAATGGTCGATTTCCCCAGCCGATGCAGTTGAGAAGAATTCCGATTTCACCGTCGACAATAACAAGGCATTCTATCAGAAGTGGTTCGCCAATCAGGTTGTCGCCTATGAGCAGAACGCTGGTTGGGTCTTTTGGAGCTGGAAACAGGACCTCAATGATCCTCGTTGGGGATACAAGGAAGCTGTCGATGCTGGTATCATCCCTCAGGATATTACCAAGGCGGCTCAGTCTGCCACCTGCTAGGCCATACACTATCTTTGGGGATGAATTTCAGGTGGGACTTTCTTACGATTTTCCACTTTTCTGATTTTCTTTCTTTACGACTCAGAGGGCTGGTTGAAGACTATCAGGGACTAGATTTCTTCGGGTTCATATTTACCTCTATGTTCTATACTTTCTACCTTTTCATGTTACCCCAGAACCTTTACGACACTCCTTCATGTTAGATGAACAAATACAGTCATGCATTCATTACTTCAATCCCCAGAACGAGTCATATTTAAGCCGGTGATGTGTTCTTATGTCAAATTGAGTAATCATCTTATACACTCATCGGTAGGGGTCACCACCATTCCCAGATAAAGATCCATCCAAGGGGATCATCTATTCTCCTTCATTCTCTCCAACGTAAATCTACACCCCCAAATCATGAATGAATACCTCTCCAACGCTTTCCAAAATCTCATCAATGTGAGAAGGAATATCTCCTCACACAGAAAACCATCCCACTACCAAAAATGTACCAAAGCTTTTGACGCACTACTAAAGGGACTTATCCCTTCTAAAGAAGATTCTAATGATTTTTTCAACCTCTATTCCTACCACAAAGATATGATACAGTCATTCATCGACTATGATAGATGGTGCACTCAATACAAGAAGGATAAGATGTACCAGTTGGGTGACGAATTTCGCAATCAAGTACTGTTGCAGCTTACAAAAGATATGGATGATTTAAATCATGCGGTAGGTAATCAATTATTTATATAGGGCAAGCGCTAATAGCGATACTTTATAGATTTGTGAAGGTTTGGATATAATTTCTGAGAAGAATGAAATTAATGATACTGCGACCCCGAACTTTAATGGAGTCAATGACACTGAATACCAGAAAATGGTTAATAAGATTGATTTAATCATCGATAAACTGTATGCAAGACTGCCAGGAATAGAGCGTTTGAAGAAAAGGGAGGGAAAGGAGGAAAATGAGAATGTCAGTGCGGCTACTGAGGGGCCTTTGAAAAGTATCCAGACACCCTCCCATAATACCGTTTATTTTCGAGGGTGAAGTCCGCTAAGTAACTAGTCTTGGGCGTCTATTGTCACCTTATGTTAAGGATGCCTGGATACTTTGAAAGGCATCTCCGTAATGAACCTTTAATAACTTTATATGATTTCAAAGCTCATCTTGATATCAAATATTTCAAGCCTTTGCTAGGCACTGTTGACTACGTTCCGATACCTGCCCTTTATCATTACGTGAGTCAAAATGATGCAGTTATCTTTCAGTCATTCATAAGAGTCATCATTCTCTAATATAGGTCCATTCAAGGGTGTTTTCCTTTTTTCATACTCTTTATTCCTCAAAGAAATATACGTCCGCAAAACATTTCTCTGTTCACTGATCGATTATTCCTATTTCCATCTCTAGAATCTCATAAATATGGAGGATTCTTTATTACTAGATTCTCTATTATTAGAAGGGCGCTCGTTAGAAGAACCATCGTCAAGACAACCAGCCATTCACCCCTTTCAGGGAACTTGTCACCATCATTTCGATAAGCTCTTAGGAAACCTCATATCTAAAGCCTACGACGAAAGTCCTTTTCTCAAAAACATTCTAAGCCATGTGATCATCCATGGGTTGATGACTTCGATAAATGGTGTGAATATTACAGCGAAAATAAGAAATTGAGTCTCGATACTCGTAAAAGGGTGTATGAAAAGTCCACCAAGATGTGAATGGATAACTAATTTTACAGATCATGGATGTAATCAAAACAATGAATCAGAATGTAAGTTGTCTACTTTTAAGAAGTGTATATGTTAATAATTCATTCTATAGATCGACGATGGTATACATATTGATTCTTTTGGGAAAACGGTGTTAGCTAATGACATTCTAGTTGTTCACAAACTGAAACGCCCATCTCCTAATTCTCAGAGCCAGCTAGGTGAGGATATTGAGATTAATCAAGTTATAGATGATCTCTATGGGGTGTATAGAGATCTCGAACGTTCGAAGTAGAAACAGGGTAATGGCTCGATGGAAGAATATAACGAGGCGTGATGTTTAAAAGGATACATATTCTGGAGTTGGTTGGGATTTGGTGTTTGGGCACACCCTCCATGATAGCGCTTAGCTAATAGAGAACAAGGTCCTCGATATTAGGAGGTAGAAGGCGTCTAAAGCTAGTTACTCATTAAGGAATAACCTGTATTTGATACCTTGAATAAAGTATACCTCTTGACGATGAGTATGAAGCTCTGCTTTATCCCCTACCTAGATACGTTCGAATGACAGCTCGGCAGTGAGAGTCATAGTTCTTTAGTATAAATATACCCAAAGGCTTCTTCCCTCCTTCTTACTCTTTTTCTTTCTTTCAAACCTAATATACGTCCGCAAAACATTGTTCTCTTAATTTACTATATCTATCTTTAGAGGCTCATCAACATGGGTCATTCATCTTCGCACGAAATATTACCGCTGGGTTATGAAGGTTGCTACAAAAATTTCGAAAAACTCTTTAAACTTCTATCAAAGAATTATAACACAATTAGATGTGAAAGAAGTAGAACGATGTTTCAATGACTTCAAAAGATGGTGTGACCACTTGGTAAACGAGGACGGCAACATGAATTTGGAAGACATGGATCTCGATTGGGTAATGAATAATCAAAATCAACCATTCAGACGCATATTGATACTGATGTCGTAGGTTGAAGATCTTATGGATGATATAAAGCTCTGGGTATGTTGTTCGCGTTCATATAACTGATGTCAAATATACTAATCATTTCGTGCAGCTCGTGCAGCTTGTTTATGGTATGCTTCCCCTACGATACTTATATGGAACTGGCTAAGCGGTATATCAACGTAGCAAGAAACAGTAAACGACGCAGTAGAAGACCTTTATAAAATATATCCAGAGTTAAAAGGATCAAAGAAGAGAAGATATAATAAGAGAAGGTGAAGAGATAGGACATGATAATATAACCGGTGCTACTTAAACTTGGTGTCCCGAGGTTGACTGGGAACGTTTTACTCCGATATATCTTCCTTCCAGCCCCTCTTCAATCTCTTTTAAATCCTTTTCACTTCAATATAACTCTTAGTAATTTAC
Organism: Rhytidhysteron rufulum CBS 306.38; assembly: GCA_000467735.1. Taxonomy (NCBI): domain Eukaryota; kingdom Fungi; phylum Ascomycota; class Dothideomycetes; order Hysteriales; family Hysteriaceae; genus Rhytidhysteron; species Rhytidhysteron rufulum. The sequence continues at coordinate 52,253 of AJFL01001602.1, forward strand.
AATCCACCACCTCCTCCTAGACTACAGTTTTTATGGCCGTTGATATCTTCTCCATTGAATGTAGCTCATATTCCGTGTCACGCAATGAGTCAACATTAAGTGAATGGTGATTCTTGACCGGAGTGAGTAATCCTGTACACTCATGCACAAGAGTCATCATTCCTTAGTATAAATCATCAAGTTCATTACCTCCCCTTTCTTCTCTTTACTTCTTGACGCCAAAGGACATTTAAAGATACTTTCCTCAGCCTCCTTATCAGCAACCATCTACATATCCAAAAACCTCATCAACATGGAAAACGCAAAGACATCCACGGTCCCTCTTTCAACCTATCATGAAAATTGTTGTCAACAGTTCGAATCACTTCTAAATCTCACAGTCTCCGAAGTTGACTATCAAAACTCTATACAGAAATTATTCGAGAAGTACCAAAGTTGGTATAATTACCATATCAATGAAAATACTACCATAAAGGATGATGGTTATAAAAAAGTATGTATAGTATTAATCCCCTTTAGAAGTCCCATACTAAAGTTATAGTTTGTAGGACACATTATAGGCCTCGAAAACGAGGTAGGTCGCAACCAACATAGTCCATATATCATGAACTAACCATAATGTATAGGTTTATAGTGGTATGCATACCACCTCTATATATTTGATATTTCACTACTAACGGAAGCATGGCCAGTATACTCTTCGATGAGGTTGATGACAAATCGTCGTATTTAGAGGCGAAAATCCGGGCTATCAAATCCCATATCAAAGATATCTACAAATCATACCCGATGCCTGAACCCTCTACGGAAAAGGAGGAGAATCTTGCTAGTACTACATAAGAAGGTTCACATCTGAGCATTCACTGAGGCTTTAAGCACTCACCCTTGTGTATCTATACTTTTCGGACTTCAATATCCTATCATCAATTCCAATATCTTCTTATCGACCCAATAATCCTAAATACATAGCATCCACATGCAGAAATACGATCCAACTTACCACAAGTCTACACTCTCACTCATGGATTTGTTCTCAGCATCAATTCAGTAGGTCGGTTACACGTCCTAAAAGAACTATACCCTTTCAAGCCGAGAAGCATTCACCTTAGCTCTATACCTCGAAGAGAATATATCCCTGTAAGCTAAGAAGCATTGGACTCTGTTCAATACCTTGAAGGGAATATACCCCCTTTAACCATGGTCGGCATATATCCAAAATCAGAACCTCATTTCTACCTAAATGGAAAAGTGTAATCAAATAATAATAGAGGTTAAGGAAACCGAATCTCAAACCCCCTAAGCCTTCCGTCAAAACTTTCTAACATTTCTATTACCCCTAAATCGCTGGATAATAGATTTCCGCTATGCTTCTCTTTTATTAGTTTGGTGTAAGAGATTGACTCGACTTCATAAGTACACTTGGGAACATTCCCATTCGAACAAAAAGCTATTTCACCCTACAGAAAACATAATCATCGAACATATCGTGTTGAAGCATCCCTCCTCACTCCAACACCCCTCTGCTTACATAATCCAACCACCTCGAAATCCCGCGCCCCACCCACACACAAGAAAGCAACCAAACCACTCGGTCCCAAACAATCCTCCCACCCAACCCTACAAATCCCTTACGAATGCTTTGTAACACCCACGGAGAAGAAATACTCTTAATATATCCGAAATATTTCTATGGGAGAATAAACAACAACAATAGCCACGTGATCGGCTAAGTGGATGAAAGGATCCAATGACATCATCAAACCAATAAGAGCTCTTCCGTCTGCATGGTAGATTGCGGTTAGTAAGGTATTACACATGGGGTTCCATAGCGGGGTATCCCGGATGTGAATACGAGGGGTTTGGATTTTGGACACGGAGGGTTTATGTGGGATATATAAGACGTCTGCTTGGCATAGATAGTTTTGAGGTATCTATCTGAGATCGACTTTTGTGTGAAAGGTATACTATAACCGAGGTATGATCCGAATTCCTAGGAATGTGATGAAAGTACTAATGAAGATTAGAAAGTTCGCCTACATTACGAAATCCATCACCAGTGAGAAGATACAACAAACATCCAAAATGCCAACCACCATGAAAGCCGCAGTAATGCACAAACCGGGCCCACCCTCCGTTCTCAAAATCCAAGAACTCCCAATCCCAACCCCAAAAATAGGACAAGTCCTGATCCGCGTCCGAGCAGCAGGTCTCAACCGCTCCGAACTTTTCACCCGACAAGGCCATTCCCCAGGAATCCAGTTCCCACGTGTCCTTGGCATTGAAGCAAGTGGAACCGTAGCTTCCGCACCTGGAGGCGAGTTCAAAGAAGGTGATGTCGTTGCGACGGCGATGGGTGGGATGGGACGAATGTTCGATGGTGGGTATGCTGAGTATGTCGTTGTACCAGCTGCGCAGGTCCAAAAGATAGATATTGAGGGGGGTGTGGGTGATGATAAGAGAGTTAGTTGGGAGAGATTAGGCGCGGCGCCGGAAATGTTGCAAACGGCTTATGGGAGTTTATTCCGCGCTTTGGGACTCAAGAAAGGGGAGAGATTGCTTATTAGAGGTGGTACAACGAGTGTTGGACTCGCAGCTACGGCTATTGCGAAGAACCTTGGTGCTATCGTGATGAGCACGACACGGAACGCCAAGAGCGAGGAGTTCTTGAGAGAACACCGGGTTGATGAGGTAGTTGTTGATTCTGGAAGCGTCGCAGAACCAGTGCGGAAGATATGGCCCAGTGGAGCAGACAAAGTGCTCGAACTCATTGGAACGACAACATTAGTTGATTCATTGAAATGCGCTCGAGAGAACGGGGTCGTTTGTATGACGGGGATTGTGGGGGATAAGTGGTCGTTTGAGGAGTTTAATCCTATGGAGAAGATCCCCACGGCTGTATATTTGACGGCGTATAGTGGAGGGCCGGAGGACTTTATGAGAACGCCGTTGAATGAGCTGCTTCATGAGATGGTGGAGGGGAAGTTGAAGATTCCGATTGCGAAGATCTTTCCGTTGGATGAGGTTGCTGATGCGCATACATTGATGGAGGAAAACAGAGCTGGTGGGAAGGTGGTATTGCGTATTTAAAATCAGATCTCAGTATGTGTGAGTAGCTATCGTCAATTTCTTGTTACTTCATTCCGGTTTCATGTTGTTGGGCAGTGTCATGCTTCCTGGATCTCTATCCCGGTGACCTCTCACACCGTATAATCACAACCCAAATCCCATAATGTCTCATCGAGGGACTTTCGTGAAAGTACCATAAGCCAGTCTAAACATATTACAGAAGACATAAGCCATGTCGCGTACCTAGAAGCGTGTAAATACCGCTGTTACCATATGCTGCGAACCCTCAGGCCATAACTGATAGGCATAACCACGATCTCGAGGAAATCCATGACATGGTTCTTATTGTCAGATCGAGAAAATGGTCCCCTTCTTCCCATAGTAAGTAGCTATAAGTGTGAGGAGCCAGGGCAGGATACGAAAGACTTTATATCCCAGATAACATGATAGATACCAAGCTTCATACTAATCCCATATAGACCACGCTTACCTAACTCGAAGATAACTTAGTGGTTAATCTAGAATACATTAGGTATTGTTCTCAAGGATGCCTTGCAGGACGCTACCATGCATTCGACACCTCTGGCAAAGCTACTACGAGTGAATCTTCCTTACAACACCAGCCCAAGATCAATTACGTGCAACATAGTACAGAATATGATAACTCAAGTATTCAAGTATCCCCAAATCCCAAATCCATTTCCAATTTCGATTTATCCCAGTACCTAGATATTCCAGTGAGATACCGATCGAGTCGAGTCGCCAAACGCGCCTCGAAACGCCTCCAACTTACCTAGGCAAGAATCCGTACCCCGCACAACAACCCCCAGCCAAACCAACCCCCAAGGAATCCAAGATCATCACCCCAAGACCCAAGAATCTTAAATATGGACCCTTCTAACTTGTCGTACCAACCTCCTCTAATAACTCGCATGTATCATTATTCATCTGTATCTATATCCATCAAACCATCCAACCAAACCACCCCGAAGAAATGCCGATCCGAAGTGAATGGAAACTCCAACGTGAAGGTATGTACAAACTCCATTAGATACCCCTCATCCAAGAATCACAAAAGCTCAAACAAAACACAGGCATCACATTCGACACCCTGCACACTCTCCTCAGAAAAACCCTCCTAAACCCCCTTCTAACTCTCCCACTCCTCCTCTTAGCCCGGTATACCGCACGAGGTCACTACCTAACCAGCCAACATACCCGATTATGGAAGTGGATGAAGGTGGCGGTGGTGATAGGTTTATATAATAAAATAACCGCATTTCTCGACGACGCCGTAGCGAATAATTTTACGTCGGATACGTATGAGTGGGAGAAGGAGATTGTGGTTGTTACGGGGGGAAGTGATGGGGTTGGTGCTGTGGTTGTGAAATTACTTGCGGAACGGGGGATTAGAGTTGTGGTTTTGGATATTCAGCCTTTACAGTATGAAGGTGTGTATGTATATGTATATACTACACTCAACCACCTACCCACTCATCTATCTAAACCCAAAACTTGCACGGTATTAATCATCTACAGCACCTCCATCCGTCACATACATCCCCACCGACCTCGCTTCTCCAACATCTATATCCACAGCCGCAGCTACAATACGAACAACACTAGGAAATCCAACAATTCTAATAAACAACGCGGGTATAATACACGGCGGCTCAATCCTCGATTCCACCACCTCCTCAACACAACAAACCTTCGCCATAAACACACTCTCACATTACCAACTAATGCGAGAGTTCCTCCCTGAAATGATTAAGCGGGACCACGGTATGATCATCACAATCTCCTCCTTCGCCGCCTACGCCACCGCCCCAAGAATGGTCGATTATGCCGCAAGCAAAGCCGCCGCCCTCGCCTTCCATGAAGGATTAGCCGCCGAGTTGAAAACGGTATATAAGGCGGCGAAAGTGAGGACGGTGGCGGTTTGTCAGGGGTACACGAGGACGAAGTTGTTTAGGGGGTGGAAGGAGGATGGGTCGAGGTTGATGTATGCGTTGGAGGCTGAGAGTGTGGCGGAGGAGATTGTGAAAGCGGTGTTGAGTGGACGAAGTCAATATGTCGTGGTACCGGTAATAGGAGGGCATGGGATAGTGAAGAAGATTAAGGGGTGGCCTGTTTGGATGCAGGTTCTTCTGAGGGAGAGGATGGCGGGGTTGATGGAGGGGTGGAGGGGGAGGGGGGTTGAGATGGGAGATGATGTAAATGGGGAGGAGGGGAAAGGGGAAGAGAAGAACGTGGGAAAAGAGGTGGTTGTATAAGATGATGGTAAGTATTTGGATAAGTGGTGAATGTTGGGAAACCTAAGGTACCTTGTTGATTACTTAATCAGTGCTATATTCTACTATTCCTTTAACATCTTACTCATAGCCAAATTATTAAGATCCGTCTAATCCATCTATCCCTCTCTTTACATCTCCCCAGCGAGTACAAAGTGTCTTACATTCCCACCTACAATCCAAAGTACCACAGCCCCACGAACCACTCCCAAAACCAACCTCTACCCTCCAAACCCTCTAACCCCCAACCCCCCTCACAAACCCACACCCATCCCCGCCACCCCAATCCCAAGACCCCAACTCATCACCTGATCTCACCCCACATGCTTCCCAAACCACCTTCTAGAAACCCTCCCTTCTTCCGCAATACCCCTAGATCCCTCTACCTAGCTTCCTTAAACCACCCTAGAATATCTCTCCTCCCCTACACACACAGAGAGAGAGATCCCACTACCCACCCACCCCAGCACTCTAGCTCTCGGCCCTGCAACTCGCGGATGTGGCTTTCGATGGTAGTTTGCTGCATCTACATCGCCACCACCTTCTAGAACACCTTCCGCCGAAGAACCCATCTCGGCACCCTAGCTCTCAGCCCTGTACTTGCGGGTCTGGCTTTCTTAGGCACCGTTGGCAGTGGCGACGTAGATACTCGACACTTGCCGATGATAGTATCGTAGTGGTAAGTCTGCTCCACCGGTTTATGATTTCGTTTTTGGTGCATGAGGATCAGTATGATGCACATGATTTCCGGTTTATGTTTCCGTATTTCCGTTTTGCGTTTTTGTGGATGAGATTTCTTGGGTTAGTGTAAGCAGTGGTGAATAGGTTAAAGAGTGTATTGGATAGAGTCGACATGATTGAGCATCAAGCTTCATATTATCGCGTACACGTTCTTTGTCCAACTATCCTTTATCCCCAAATACCTCATGCTTCCGGAGCTTCTATTTCTTTATCCCCAATCCTCCCCAAAACCCTAAGCCTCCATCCCAACCTCCTCATCGCTTACAAAAACCAAACATTCGAAAAACTCCACATTGTATTTCTACCAAATATCATTTTCAGTGAATTTTTATATACATACAAAGTATCTCAAAAGTACCAATCCCACGTGACACGTAAGCTAAAATCCCTCACGTATTAAAAAATACCACCACAGCACAGCCGGCTGTTGTCGGGTGGGTGGGGTAGCAAATCACCCCGCGACCACCAACAACCCAAGGTCAAGGCCTTGGGTTAAATGAGAAAAATCGGGCCTTCCTCAATAATACAAACTACAAAGGCAGAAGCAATAAAATCGGAAGATACTGTGTAACGATTATGGAGAAGATATCGCAATTGAGGTGAATATTCTAGAAGGGCGAATGAAATCTATTTCCAACCTTTCCTTCCGATGATTTTTTTTTCTTAGGAGCATGACACTTTGCGGCGTGGTCGTGATCCGATGTAAAATGGTCATTGGACCAGGGAACTAGCCGCCCCAGCCCCGCCTTGGCCCAAGAGCAAGGCGCTGGGATAGATAAATTGATCTGTAGGCCAAGGTCTTGGGTCATAAGGCGATATGCACATGCTGCAAACAAAATAAATAGATAAAAAAAAACATTCCCATCCTACTTTACAAGGTGACGTTTAATTCAACTAAAAAAGCGATTGCGCAGAAGGGCTAGCTAGAGAAAATGCACACCTTATTATTAGGATAGGATAAGAGGACCTGGATAATCGGAGCGTGCGCCTCATGCAATGACTCGAATTCAGGAAGCTCTGCATCTGCATCTGCTTGCCCTTGTTGTTGTTGGAGAGTTGCGAAGGAATCTAGATGGTCTTCCATCTCCACTTGGGTTGCGCTGGCTGTTAGATGTCTCCAATGGAGATGCGGATGACGTTTTCTTTGAGATTGAGGTGCATAATACGAGGGACGGGGGGTTTTTCGAGGATGAATGGTGTGGGATCGTTAATTTCTAGGCGATGCGAATACGATGTAAAGGAACAAGTGGGAGGAGGGGGAGGAGGGG
>AJFL01001604.1:0-34779 GCA_000467735.1 Rhytidhysteron rufulum CBS 306.38
GTCTTGAGATCGCATGTTTCAATCCCCAATCAGCCGTGGTGGCGGCGAGGGCTGGAGCTCATAGAATCGAGTTCTGCGCTGATTACGCCGCTGGAGGCGTCACGCCCTCGCTCTCAGATCTCCTCAGTCTACGTAAAGCATTAGATGCTGAGGGATTCAATGTCCCAATTAACGTTATGATCCGTCCCCGCGCTGGAAACTTCGTATACACCGCCCCCGAGTTCCAAGCGATGAAAGAGAGTATAAAAGAATACCGAGACCTGGTCCAAGGCTTCGTCTTCGGCATCCTAACACCCACCCACGAAATCCACGTCCCCAAGAACCACGAACTCATCACCCTAGCCCAGCCCCTCCCCTGCACATTCCACCGCGCCCTAGACACCCTCCCCGCCTCCTCCCTCCCCTCCGCAATCCCCATCCTCATATCCCTAGGCTTCACATCCATCCTAACATCCGGCGGCCACGCAACCGCGACTCAAGGCGCCGAGGTCGTGAAAACGCTAGTCCACGACTATGGGGATAAGATTGAGTTTATCTTGGGTGGAGGCATCAGGAGAGGGAATGTAGAGGGTCTGATTCGGACGACGGGGGTGCCGTGGGTGCATTCTGCGGCGATTTTGGAGGAGGGGGAAAGTGTGGATGTGGGGGAGGTGGGGGCGTTGAGGGGTGTGGTTGATGAGGGTGGCGAAGGCGGTTTAGGTGGATGTCATGGCTGAGGTATGGAGGCGTGGGAGATGGGGGTGTGGTTTGATTTGATTTGATTGGATTGGATTGGATTGAGGCGAGGAGTTGGAGTTGGGAGTTATATACCCTAGGTAGCGTATTAAGGATGTGAAAAAGGGCGAATGGGAATCATGTATATGTTTGGAAAATGGTCATAGAGGTGCTTGATTGATGGTGGAATGTAATACTGGATGTATGAGCGTCCATCTCTCAACTTCATACCATACAAATCTAATTAGCATACCAATCACACTAATCACATTCACTCATCGACCAAAGTTTAAACATCAAAAAAGCACTAATTAATGCACCTAAAATAAAAGCAAACACATACAATCTATCCATTACAATGCCTCCCCACCTATAGGGAACCCATCCACCACCACCAAATTACCCAGCTAAATAATCGGCCGTGATAATGTATCGAAGTTGAAAAAACGCAAGGAAAAGGTCATAAACAAGGAAAATGATATCGAGCTCTTAAAAATGTCAAAAAAACCCAAAAACTCCAACCAAAAAAATGATCGCTTCAAAAAGCCATAAAAACTGCCTAAAGCCCAAAACTCAAGACTCGGGAAATCGTGATAAGGAAAAATGTGATGCCCATCTATACCATCGCCTTAGTGACTAGTATCCATGATCGAGCTTCTGCTTCTCAGACTTTGAGATGATCGTCGTGGACTATCAATCTCCATAGCACCACTCAACACCCTGACAACTTTCTTATTGGTAGGTGCCTTGGCGACAAGGACTTGTGCAGGGCAAACCACAAGCTGATCTTCACCTTCACCGAGATCATTGCCCTTCTTGATGACTAGTGGGAAGAGAACAATCTTAACCACTGCATTGCGGGCCTCGAGTTCATCATTGGAGGAAGTTTCACCACTACGCTCATTCATGAGAGATGCGTTGAAGAAAACCTTGGCAACTAGGTCTCCATTGGTGTCGTACTCTGGCTGTAGAGGTGGAAGCATGATGAACTCTGCTCGCTGGGTTCGCATTTCGATGGCGAGATCAACGGCAACTCGCATGACACCTCGGAGAGACTCTTGACATTGTTTTTCGAGATGTTGGGGAGGAGGTAGAAGGATGGAAAGGGTATTATAAACCTCCTGGACGACCGCCTCGGTATCGTCACGTCGTTGTTGTTTGAATGGCTCACGCTTTGAAAGCAGTGTAAGTGTGATGGCGCGCCATTGTGCGACTGCACGAGGAGGACCTGATTCATGATTAGCATTCGTTATTCAGCATGTCTCAAAAATAAACTTACCAATCTCCGATAAGATCTTCTCAAGCGACTTCAACTTTTGTCGTTGTTCTCTGTCCATACCAAATAGATATCTAGTAAAGACATACTCCCAGACCATCTGCATCACCACAGACATAAAGACATCTCGCCTCTTTTGACGATCCGCCAATAGCATATCGACATCCGACCCATCGAGAAGAGCATTATCGAGACGTGTTTCAATCTTTTCGCGAGTCGCCTTATCGATCCTCGTATCACGAGCAACCTCCGAAGAAAGCCTGCAAGCCTGATTGTCTGAGAACTTGGAAAATCTCACAACCCATTGTTGTATGTGTTGACAGAGTTGTTGACATGCGCTGTCAAAGTAATCTTCATCGCGAACACGAAGGAAACTTTCACCCGATTTGGTGGCAAGTATCTCCTCTTTCAAGTTCTTGATTTGAGCTGTAGCCTTTTCCAGTTCACCATTGAGGCGTTTGATTTCGGTATTACGGTCATCAAGGGCAATGTTAATTTCTTGTCGGACAACATCCTCCATTCCGCTTGTCAGTTTAGAATGCTGTGCTCGAAGAGTTTCAAGTTCTTTAACAGTCTGCTGCCATTGCTCCTTAACATGGGCTTCTTCTGCCTGGAGCTGTGCATATCGCTCATTTGTATCGGCAGTAAGATTGCGATTAGCATTAGTGAGTTGCTGGTTAATTTCCGTGAGTCGTCGAACTTCTCGTTGCAATGCGCGGAGGGTATCCCGGATCTGGGCAATCTCTACATCCTTCTCGCGAATCTGCTGGTCACGTGCATCGACAGCCTCGCTGATGACCTGATTGTCAACTGCTCGCTGCTGTTGGACAGCGTGCAAATTTTCTTCGGCCTTGTTCTTTGCATCCTCGAGCGATCTGTTCTGGGATGCGATTTGTTCAAGTTGAGCTTGAAGGTCTATGATCTGGATGCTCTGTCGTTTGCGGATGCTTGGCGGGCGGGTTGGGGACCGCGGCGAGCTTTCGGCTTCGCCCCATGCCTCCTGTTTGTTCAATGCGAGTCAGTCATCTCATCCCATCATAGTTCATCGCGATTTTCATCGCAAAGAGGTCGGAATAAACTTACATAGACATCGGTCATGTCAGAGAGGCGCCCTTTGCCCTTGTCTCGGACGGGGTCGTAGGTGGATGGTCCGGCGATCGTAGCGGATGTTTGTTGTGCTGAGGTTTTGGCGCCGCGCGCTTTGACCTCGCCAAGCTTCGCTACGGCGCGAAGGTCACCTGACACGCTTCGATCAGTCCGTCGGAGTGGAGTCGCCGACCTATCGCTTGCTGCGCTGAGAGGTCGAAATGGATCCGGCGATCCCAATCTGCCCAAACTACCCAAACTGCCTCGAGACCTGACGGCATGAAGGCTTGGAGACATCGGGGTCACAGGCGGCGCCCGTTTGACTGGATCACCACTCAATGAAGGAGTACGCTGGTCACGAGGGAGCCTACGAGCCTGGCTCAACCCTCCACTCCTCTCGCTGACAACCTCACGACCCTCTTCGTCATCCACATATGGCCATGGTCGATTTCGTAGTACATTATCGCTTGAAGGAGTTTTGGATTTGGTACCTTCTTTTCGGCTGATTGGTGTAGGTGTACGAGGGGCAGGAGACTTGAGACGTTCCTGGAACGACCTTGATGAATCGGTACGTCTCAGCGTCTTCGTACCACGGTCTGGTTGTCCAACATCCGTAATAGATCGTGTCTTCTTGAGAAGGGGCGACTCCTCTGGGATATGTTCTGAAATGGTACGCAACGAAGGAGTTGGCGATCGGAAATCTCTTACAGGAGTGTACACTCGTTCTACTTTCTGTTCGTAGGGGTCTCCGAAAATGGATTTTGGTGCTTCTTCGACGGGTGCAGGCCTCGTAAGATCTTGCCTGACTTGTTCCCTTGAAGATTTGCGAGTAGGAGATGGTTCTGGGGATTGTTGACGACGAACTGAGGATGACCTAGAACTTCTAAGTGTCCTCCCTTCTAATAGAGAAGGAACTCTCGATAGTGTGCGTTCCTTTTGAGACTTTGTGGGTGTAGTCGGTTCGATAATTGGTTCCTTCTTGACATCTTGAGGTACCTTTATGGCCAATGTAGGTTTCTCGGCCTTCAACTCCTTCAACTCCTTGGGTACCTTAGCTTCATCCCTTTGCACATTATATACTTCCGGATTTGTCGCTGGTAAAGGTGAATCAATACCTCTCGTCGCAGAGGCTGATGACGCTCGTTCTTCCGGAGTCGATAGTGTTGATCTAAACTCATCCATCAAATTCTTCCATTTCTTCTCCTTCGGCTGTTCGATAGGCTTTGCAATAGGATGGTCTCGGCGTTTAGAGCGAGGCGATGTAGTTATTGCAGGTTGAGAAATTTCTGGTTCTGCAGGCATCTCTCGAGGAGTCTGCTTTTTTCGCTTCTCGTTCGGTTGAGGTGCCTGAATTCCCAAATCTTCAGCCGCCACTGAAGGTTTAGGGATGTTATCATCCAGGGATGTCGGTTTCTCAACTACTGACGTAGCTTTTTGGCTCTTCTTGTCTTTCTTTTCTTTCTTAGGTGCCGGAACTATTGATGCTTGTTCTTGCGAAGTAGATGCTGGAATTTCGATCTCTTTCGACTTCTCTTTCGTGATCGTTTCTGCTTGTGGCTCTGTAATATCGCGTGTGATTGGTGCAGGCTCTGGGGTTGACGGTTTCTGCACTTCAATCGGTTTGATTGGTTCCTCTACCAATTCCTTCCTTACTTTCTTCCCCTTTCTGTCCTTCTTTGATGTCTCCACTTCTTTCTCTTCTACCTCTTCTTTTTTTATTGGTTCATGAACCTCAGCAAGAGGCTCATCCTTCCATTCAGTACCAAAATAATCCGTGACAGGCTTCTTTGAAATTGCCTTTGGTTCTTGAACTGTTGTCTCCGGGACTACCTCTTCCTTCGTCGCTGGTTGCTCTACAATTGCCTCAACTTCCTTTTGAGCTTTCTTTCTCTTCTTGTCTTTCTTTTCTTTCTTGCCCTTCTTAGTGGAATCTTCCGCTTGTACTGGTGGCTCAGAGACAATGTTTTCTTCCACAACCTTTGGTTCTTCCAATTGAGTCGATTCTGCAGACCGCTCAAGAGGAGTATTTTCTAGTATTTCCGTAGGCGATGGGACATTTGGTTGAGCAATAGAAGTCGAAGATTCCTCGAGCTTCTCAATTACTGCAGGTGTCTCTATTTCAACAAGACGATCTACAAGCCCCACGATAACTGGTACCTCCACACTCTCCGCCCGTTGCGAAATTTCGTGAGCAGGGCTACCTCCTTTAATCTCTTCGTCAGCGATCTCAACAGCTGGATCCTCAACGACAAGAGGCACACTAGATGGAGCCTCAATTGTCGGAGTCTCAACAGCCGGAGTTTCGCGTACTTCGGAGACTTTGGGGGTTTCCTTCACTTTCTTGCTTTTCTTCGTGGGCGATGCTGGTTCTTCAGCTTGTGGTATTTCTTGTGGGATAGGTTGTCGGATGAGTTCTGATTGTTGGGGTTCGTCATGTTGGATTGGCTCAGCTGGTGTCTGAGGGTGTGGGTCGGTGACGATGGGCTTGTGTTCGACTTCCAAAGGTAGATCGATTTGTTTCTCTTTACCCTTCTTGTCCTCTGTTGGAGCATTGACGAGATCGTCATCTTGAGCGTCCTGCTTTTCCGGTACGAATGTCAGGGGTTCTTCAATAACTGCAGGCTGCGATTCCTCGGATAAAAATGGCTCCTCAGAAATTTCAATAGGGCTCTCGACTATTACAACAGGCTCGATCTCAGTTGTAGACTTGGGCCGTTCGATAACCTCGGTTTCTGGGGTGAGAGCTCGTGGTGCATCAATCGTATCCAATGTACGAGTTTGTTTATCTTGAGGAAGCGTCGGTAGTTCTTCAACAGGGGTAGGAACGGCCTCAATGACTGGTTCTTGAGTGGTGGGTTCTTGAGTGATAACCTCTTGAGGAAGGACTTCTTTAACAATAGGCTCTTCAGTGACGATTTCATTTGGGACAGGCTCTTGGGACACCTCTTCCACCGTGCTCTCCTTGACCTCTTCAATAACAGGTTCTTCGCCTTCGACGGGACTCTGAACAAGAGATTCCAGTGGCATTTCGACCGGAGATTCAATTGGCATCTCCGGCTCCTCGGCCTCAAGCTGAGGAGATGGAAGAACAGACCTCTCAAACTCTGCGGGTCTAGAGATAGTATCTTGTACAGGCAAAACATTCCTCTCAGGAATAGGGAGTTCAGTCTCCACCACAGGCTCTTGAGGATGAGCAGAAATATCACGTTCGGCAATTGACTCTGTGGCAGTCGATTCACTAGGCGTCTGAACGTCCGACCCCTTACTCTTCCTCTTCTTATTCTTCGGCCTTGTAGAAGGATAAAGTTCATCAAAGTCCGGCTCCTCAAGTGTACCAGGAGAACTTCTTCGCTCGGAGAAGATAGGATCGTTCAGAATAAAACTTGGGTCAAAGCTTGATTCAGAGACCGGGGATGGTAGTCGTACAGGTGTTCGTTCCTCGACGATATCCCTTGCACGAGATTCATCTTCGGGAAGTCCTGACATCTCTGCCTCAGGCTTGAGCTCGGGAGACATAGGTAAGGGCAATGATTTGCCTTTCTTGCTCATAATTGCCCAGGGAATCTCCTCTCCTGAAAAATCATCCCAAGTGCTAGCTGGAGAGGGTGTACGATGGAAGGAAGGGTCCTCAAGAACTAGGTCAGGGTCGAAGCCAGATTCTTCCAAGCCAGCGGCGAGAGTTGCTGCGAAATCGATTTGTTTTGACGGAGACCCGGTTCGTTCTTCAGTGATTGGTTCGACAGACAGTTCGGGTTGAGATCCGTTAATTGGAAGATCCGTCAAGTCAGCAGCCTTTGGAGTAGGAATCTCCTCCTCGTTTGGGACTTCAGAGACTACATCTTCCAGTTTCACATCATCGTCAGCCCGAGGGGAATCAAGTCTTTTCTCAATGACAGGCGCATTGGTTGGGCTGGGTTGGGATTGCACATTGTCAAGTTCCTCAGGAGTGGCGATTAGTTCCTCCTTAGCCATCTCATCCAATGTTTCTTGAGCCTCCTCTGCGATATCATGCGCAATTTGCTGCTCTTTGGTAGTCTCGACAACCTCAGGCTCCACTTTGGATTCCTCAGGATCACGAGGTGCCTCAATCTCTGGGATCACCTCAGCAGGCGACTCCTCCTTCGCCTTGCCCTTATCTTCCTTGCTCTGCTCATTTGTAGGAGTATCAGGTTGCGCTTCTTGAACTGGTTCAGGCAGAGGTAATTCAGGTTCCTCAACCTTGACGGGGGTTTCAGGCTCGACTGCAGGGACTGGAGCGACCTTCTTAACTTCAGGAGCAGGTGACGGCGATTTCGGAGACTCAAACCATGACATCCATCTACTAAAAGTAGAAGAAGTCTTTCTGCCCCAACGTTGTTCTTGCTGTTGGCTAGATTCGGGCTTTGGCTTAGGCTTTGGCTCAGGCTTTGGCTCAGGCTTTGATTCGGACTTTGGTTCCGATTTGGGTTCCGGCTCTGGCTCAGGCACAGGCTGAATAATTTCACGTTCCTCTTTTTGAACTGGGGGTTCAATAGCTGGCTTTTCGACTGGTGAAAGAACCACAGCTTCTTCGACTTGGATCGCGGCGGGAGGTTCAGGAACAATTTCCTCGACCATCTTGCTGCTTCCCGGCTTTTGTTCGATATCGGAAGGGATCTCCTTGGATACCTCTTGGGGCTTGTCATCCAATTTTGTGTAGCTCTGTTCAGCAGGCTTAGGATCACGAGCCAGCACTTCGAGAGCTGCCGCCTTTTTGGCTTTCTTAGCTTTCTTCTTGTCTTTCTTGCTAAGCTTTGGCATTGGCTCATCAACTGGAATTTGAGACTTGGGCTCAGCTTGTGGCAACGAAGTCGATACATCCTCGAGCCTTGGTTCTTTGTCTTCTTCCACAGCAATATCCTTGTCCAGTTGCTCAGAAGGCTCTTGGATTTCAACAGTTTCATCTCGCTCAGATGGCTCTTCGAGGAATGGAGGAGTAACAACATCTTGAGGTTCCGAAATCAACTGTTCGGTTGGGGTAAGAGGCTCGGAAGGCACGTCGGGGATTATTCCAGGTAGTGGCTGGTCAAAGACAGGTGACGCCTCTTTTGGTACGACAGGCTCAACAGGCTCGAACGGAATGACAATTGATGGCTCTGGTTCCTGCACCGTTTCTTGGGGGGCTTTTGTCTCTTCCTCTAGCTCAGCCACCTCCTCCGTTGTCTCGAGATCTTTTTCAGGAACAGGCTCTACGATCAGAGGCTCATATGTAGCAGGAGTCTCAATCTGTTCAGAAGGCGCACTCGCAGGTGCTTCAATCTCAAGATGTTGCTCGACATTCGTTTTCGGTTCCTTGACTTCCGTAGCGAAGTCTTCAACGGCAACCTTCTCATCCTCAAGAGTCTCAACAGGCTCAGCAGCTTGTGGTAGTGGTTCAGGTTCCTTGGTTACCAAAGGCTCTTTGATCATGCCTTGAGGTTCTGCCTTTACGGGTTCCTCCTGCTGAGACGACTCTTGTTCCAAAGCTACATTCTCGGTAGGAAGCTCAACGGCAGGTTCGGGGATGCTAGTTGATGGCTCCACATCTGCAGTTTCCGGTTGTTGGGGAACGGTTTCCTCGACAGGTGCGGGCTCAGGCTCCTGGATTGCTGGGGTGATTGTACCAGAAGTTTTCTTTCCCTTCTTGCCCTTCTTTTTCTTTCTCGATTTGCTTGGGCTCGAGGGTTCTGGCGTAGCTTCTTGGACTGGAGGTTGCGATTCTTCCTGAACCGGGAGTGGCTGTTCTTCTTGAACTAGAGGTTGTGACTCCTCAAAGACAGGAGCT
Organism: Rhytidhysteron rufulum CBS 306.38; assembly: GCA_000467735.1. Classification (NCBI taxonomy): domain Eukaryota; kingdom Fungi; phylum Ascomycota; class Dothideomycetes; order Hysteriales; family Hysteriaceae; genus Rhytidhysteron; species Rhytidhysteron rufulum. The sequence continues at coordinate 8,859 of AJFL01001604.1, forward strand.
GGCTGCCCAGTGACTTGCTCGGTTGGTAGTAAGGTTTCAGGCTCGAGTGTCTTTTCTTCGATCAGTACCGGCTCAGTTACCTGTGGTTCAGCTTCAAGAATTGCAGTTGCCTCTTCTGGAGAAGTAATTGGCTGTTCAAGAGGGAGTTCGTGAACAATTCTAGATTCCTCTTCGATTGGTACCGGCTCTGCTACCTGAACCTCAGGCTCAGAAATCACTACCGGCTCTTCTGGCGAAGTAATTGGCTGTTCGATAGGGAGTTCTTCAACAATCGTAGGTTCCTCAACAGGTGATTCCCTAATCTCCGCCGGCTGTTCATGGACAACAGCTTCATCAGAAGGGCCTGGAATAATGACAGCTTCTTCGAGGCTTGGCTCCTGAATAACTGGCTCATCCTTTGAGACCTCAATAGAGCTAGGTTCCTCAACTGGCTTTTGCACGGCATCAGAGCTTTCAGCAACCGGTTCAATAACCTCAGGGACAGAAACAGTTGGTTCAGGTGCGATTTCAAGCTCATTAGCATCTGACTTCTTAGCTTTCTTGCCCTTCTTCTTTTTGCTCTTCTTTGAAGGCCCAGGAACTGGTTCATCTTCTTGAATTGGTTCGGGTGGCTGCTCGGGCAATGTGTCGGGAACGGACGGGACTTCGACTTGCTCTGGAATAGAGGGAATTATCTCAGCGACAGGTTCCTGTGTAGGAAGTTCTTCTTGATTCTCTTCCGAGACAAGGGGCTCCTCAGGGACTGAAGGGACTTCAATTTGCTCTGGCTGATCAATCACCACAGGGGTATGTTCCTCTACAGGAAGCACCTGGGCAACAACTTCCTCATCCACCTTCTCTAAAATTGGTTCCTCAGTTTCAAGAAGAGGTGTGCTTCCAATATCGCCCAGAGCAACCTCCGACTCCTCCGTCGATTGGAGAGGGATCTCACTTCCAGAAATCAATGTATCCGCTATTGACTTCTTAGGGGTTTCTTCAATCAATGGAAGCGGCTCGAGTTCAGCGGCTGGTTCTTCGATAGTTATACCAGGCGTTGACTCTTCAGGGAGAATGTCACGTCCTGCGGAAATAGGCTCTGTAAGCTCGGGCTTAGATTCAGCTTCGCCTGTTTGTCCCTTGTCTTCTGGAATCGATGCTAAGTCTCCCGGGATGATGTCTTGCCCTAAAAGAGGAGATTCTGTGGGCTCGACAAGCTGAGGAGAAACAGTTTCGATCTCAGGTACTGCTAGACTTGGCTCACTAACTTGCTCGTCCGTAGGCAATGTTTCTAATGCAGGGGCTCCGGGCTCGATACTTGGCACCTCGAGTGGAGCTTCATCTAGAACCTCTGGAGCAACATCAGCAGTAGGCGATTGAACAGGTTCGATCACAACCTCAGGCTCCACAGCCTCGGCACTATTTTCTTGAACTTCCGTGGGCATGGATTCAGGGACCTGGGTCTCAATCGCAGGAGCTTGAGATTCCAAAGTAGTATTTTCTGAGGCCTCTGGAACAGCGGTCTTGACATGAGAAGGTTTTTGGTGGGCATCTAACTCAGGAACTGGGGTACTAATACCAGACGCTTTACCCTTGCTCTTCCTTTTCTTCTTATTTTTCTTGGAAGGTGCTGGCTGTGTCTCTTCGATTGCTTCGATTGGCTGTGGCTCACTGGGTTCTGCAAGCTCAGCGGGTGTCTCTTCTCCCTGAACAGGAAGAATCTCAGGCACAGGAGTTTCAATCGGAGCGGGTTGTGGTTCTGGTATTTGGACTTCAGAAATCTCTGCAGGAATAGGTTCAGCAGGTTCGGGTTGAGTAGCTTCGCGTTCGATAACCTCAAGTTGAGCAGTTTCTGGCTGAATGATCTCTGGTTCGCTGGGAATGACTTCGGGAAGTGGCTCTGTTGTATCGACAGTCTTCTCTTGTTCGAGTACTGAAGGTTTCTCTGAGACAATAGGAGGGATCTCTGCCTCTTGTTCAGGGACGGAAGGTTCCTTTACTACCACGGGAAGGATTTCAATCTCCTCATCTTTGCTGGCAGCAGGTTCCTCTGTCATCACAAGAGAAGTTTCAACATCCTTCTCTTCAACTACGTTGGGGAGTTGTGCCGGTGCATTAACAGTTTGTTCTTCTAGCTTGGCCGGAATAGGCTCTGCTTGGGTTTCAGGTTCGAGAATTTCTGCAGCGATAGGCTCCTGCACCTCAATGGGAATATCTTGCTCGATTGAAGGTGTAGCCTCCGGGATTGTGACTGTGAACTCTGGTGATGGCGCACGAGAAATAGGCTGTTCAATGGCCGGTGTTTCTGCAGATGAGATCTCCTGTTGTTGTTCGGCGACCTCAATTGGTTGAGAAGGCTCTGCTTCTGGAACTGTGACTATGGGCTCTGGTGATGGCGCACGAGAAACAGGCTCTTCAACAATTGGCGTTCTGACAGATGGAATAACCAGTTGTTCTTCGGCGGCTTCGACTGATTGAGAAGGCTCTGCTTCTAGGGGAGTCTCGACAACTTCCACTTGCTCAGGAGAGATACTTCTTGCCTCAATGGGGATGGGCTCGGGAGCTACCATTTCCATACTCTTCTCCTCGATCGGGACAGCTTCAGTGGCAAGTTCTTGAACGTCAAGTACATCGTGCTTTTCTGCGTCAACTAAGGCAGGGTCCTCTTCGGTGACCTCTGAAATTTCAGGAACAATGACTTTGGTCGCTGGGGCTTCTGGTTTAGTATGTTCGGGAATTACAGTGTCCTCGAGACTTGGGGACTCCTCTGCAACAGGGCTTTCGGGGATAGGAATCTCACTTGGCTCAATCTCAGGTGCAGGACTTTCAGGCCGTTCGTCCTCAGGGGAAGGAGCATCCTCAAACACTTCCGTAGGCACTTCTTCCTTAGCAGCTTCTGAGGGCAGAGCGTTCTCGATATTCGTAAGTATCTCCGCTTCCTCAATGTCAACAGACTCTTGGCTTGGCACCGGAATCTCCGGGATGATTTCTTCGGTAGATGGAGCTTCGACTTCAATTTCATCAGCTTGTTGGGGAGTATCAGCCTCGATGGTTGTCTCTGCAGCTGCTTCTGTTTGTTGAGAAGGTTCGATATCCGTAAGTTTCTCCGCTTCCTCAATACCAACATCCTCTTGGCTTGCTGCAGGAACATCTTGAACTTCAGAAAGGATAGACTCAGTAGGCTCAACTTGTTCAGGAACAAGAGACTCCTCCTTGGCCTTTGTAATATCCTCCTCTTCAACTACAGTCTCCAAAGGTGTCTCGGGAATTGCTTCTTCTAGGACTTCAGGAACCGACTCCTTGAGAACCGGTTCAATAGCAGAAGTTTCAAGAACTGGTTCACCAATCTCTACAACAGGATTTTCGGTAATGGACTTCTCCCCCTCTTCTTTTTCTTTTTCTTCCAAACCCGGGGTTTCTAAATTGTCCTCGGTAATTGATAAACGTGGATCAACCCGTTCTTCAACCATTGACTCATTTTCCAGAGCTACTTCAGGAACAGCTTCGCTAAGAACGGTTTCACCAACAATAGGCTCAGCCGTGGCGGGCTCAGCCTCCAAAGAATCGAAGACAGGCGCGTTCTCGCCTTCTAGCTGCTGCTTTGCATCCAGAACCAAATCACCAACAGCAGTGGGTTCAGTCGCTAAAAAAGAAGGTTCACCGACTTCCAAGGCCGGTGTGGTTGGGGCAGATTTATTTTTGCCTTTCCTTTTCTTTTTCTTGCTTTTCTTAGAAGTCGTCGGTGACCCTGGTTCTTCAGCGACTTGTGGTTGCGGTTCTTCGCGTGTTTCGGTTGGTGGTTGTGGTTGTTCTTCTACCGCTGGGGTAGAAACCTCCTCAATGACAGATTCATTACGTTGGATGGGTTCGACCGTTGGTGCCTCAGTCGTCTCCTCAATGACGGTAGCCAAACCTTCTTCGGGGGTCACGATTGGTTCAACTACTGCTTTAGATTGATCACTTTCTTGGTTAGACTCGAGTTCGGTGGAATGTGCACGCTCCACTTCGACCTTTGGTTGATCTTCTACAATAGTACTTGATGGCTTTTCTACAACCGACTCGATGGTCTCGGAAGATGGTATCTCGGTCGATTTTCTAGCCTTCTTACCTTTCTTCCTTTTACCCGAAGAAGTAGGTTCCTCTTCGACGACTGCAGGGGCATCATTAATAGCCTCAGATGCTTCTTGTACAGATTGTACTTCTTCGTCTATTGAAGAAGGGTCGGGCATGGCCGGCTCTTCAGTCTCGTCTGCTTTAGGTTGTTCTTCGACAGCAGGTAAGAAAGAGTCTTCATCCTTGAGTTCTTCCACGACGGTAGGTGAGAAAGTCTCTTCGGCATTCGGTTGGTCTAAGGCAGGAGCAAAAGTCTCATCGACTTTAGGTTGCCCTTCCACAACCAGTGCCAAAGTGTCATCGACTTTGGGTAATTCCTTGACGGTGGGAGTAAGGGACTCTTCGACCTCAGGCACCTCCTCGGTAATGGGAGCAAGAGGTTCTCGAACTTCAGGCTGTTCCTCTACAATCGTGGTAGGAATTTCTTCGGCTTTAGGTTCCTCTACAATAGGAGCAAAGGATGCCTGAATATCAGGCTGTTCCTCTACAATCGCAGCAGGAATTTCCTCGGCCCTAGGTTCCTCTACAATAGGAGCAGAAGGTTCTCCGACAACCGACTCGATAGGGAAGACAGCCTCAGAAGGCGGCGTTTCCGTAGCTTTCTTACCCTTCTTCTTTTTCCTGTTCTTCCTTTTACTTGAGGGTGAAGAAGGTTCTTCGATGGGAAGAGTTCGATCGCTTTCAGTTAGAAGAGCTTGTTCATTCTCAACCGATGCAGGCTGTTCCCTTTTGAGGACGGGAGTCTCTTGGCTTTCAACGGGAACGGTCTCTGCAGTAGGAGCTACTGGCTCTGGTTCTTGAAGTTTTGGTGGCTCCTCAACTATGGGTTGTTGCTCGGTTGTGACTGGTTCTTCGATTCTGTGCTGCTCATCGGCCGTAGCTTTCTCGTCGTCGATTGTAGGCTGTTCTTCCACCTTTGATTGCTCAGCAACGGCGGCTTTTTCGTCGAGTACAGGTTGCTCTTCGATAGTCTTCTCGTCGTCCTTGTACTGCTCTTCGGCGGTAGGTTGCACTTCAAAGGCAGTCTTGTCATCAATCGTGGGTTGCTCCTCAGTAGTAGTCTTGTCATCAACCATAGGTTGCTCCTCAACAATAGCCCTCTCGTCAGTAATCGGCTGCTCCTCGGCTGTGAGTTGTTCCTCAAGGATAGGCTTTTCTTCAATGGCAGGCAACTCCTCGACAACTGGTTGTTGCTCAAGCGTGGGTTCCTCTATTTTCTGTTCTTCGACCGCAGCAGCTTCCTCAATTGGTGGTTGGGCTGGAAGTTGTTCCTCGAGCATAGGCTCTTCTTCAATGGCAGGTAACCTCTCAACAATCGGCTGTTGCTCAAGCGTAGGCTCCTCTGTTTTTTGTTCCTCGACTGGTCGTTGAACTGGAATTTGTTCCTCGATCGCAGGTTTTTCTTTGATCGCAGGAGATTCTTCGACCACAGGAAAACCTTCAATCTTGGACTCCTCTTGAGGTAATTCATCAACCTTAGGAGTCTCCTCAACAACTGATTCCGAAGGCGGTGTTTCAAGAGCAGCTTTCTTGGCTTTCTTGCCCTTCCTCTTTTTCTTCTTACTAGCCGGCGTGGAATCTTCTTCGGGTGCGACAGAAGGTTCATCGGCTGTAGTCGAGGGTTCGGCAATGGTAACGGAAGGCTGCCCAACTGGAATGAATGGCTCGTCAATTGCTGTGGGCTGTTCTAGATTTATAGAGGGTTCGTCGAGCTTGGCTGGGAGCTCCTCAACTGCCGCAGTGGGTTCTTCGATCGACGTTGGTTGTTCTCCAACGATGGTGCGCTCATCACTTGTGGAAGGAAGTTCTTCAACAGTTATCGTAGGCTCTTCAACTGACACCATGGGCTCTACCGGCGCTGCAAACTGTTCTGGAGTAATTGTGGACTCATCAACAGTAGCAGGGAGCTCCTCAACGGTGATAGAAGGCTGCGTAAGCGAAGCACGCCGTTTTTCGAAGGTGACAGGCGAGTCCTCAGTCATCACAGCATGTTCCAATCGAGGGGATGATTCAGCCTCCTGATCTTCAGAAACAGGTTCCTCTTCTTCGATCATTGATAGTTCTTCAGCGAGAGAAAGGGTAGGTTGTTCTTCGATGATAGACTCCACAGGTGTCTCTATGGCTGCAGGCTCTGTAGCCTCAAGATTTTCAACCGTCGGCTCTTGAACCTGTTGCTCTGGCTCCTTTTGTATCTCGGGCGTAATTTCAGGAGCTGGTTCAGCAGGTAAAACTTCCTGGGGCTCGACGGTAGGTTCAATGAGCTCAGTTGATTGTCCTCGAGAAGCTCGCTTGCCCTTCTTCTTCCTGCCTTTCTTGCCAGTGGGGGCAACAGGTTCGTCCTTTTCAACTATAGGCGTTGATGGTTCAGCTGTGACAACTTGTTCTTGTTCGGAGAGAATGTCACGCGGCATTGTGTCAGGTTGATCCGCTGGGACTTGAAGGGTGTCCTCTGTCGGTTTCTGCTCCTCAAGCATTGGCTGTTCAAGCATTGGCTCTTCAACCGTAGGCTCTTCAAGCATTGACTCCTCAACCTTTGGCTCTTCAAGGACTGTCTCTTCGACCTTTGGCTCCTCAAGCATTGGCTCCTGGGCCTTTGACCCCCCAGCCTCCGGTAATTTCTGTTCAAGTGCAACATCACCCATAGCAGCATCGGTGACATCAGCAACTTCTTCCTTCGGAGATCGAGCAACTTCCTCTTCGACCTTGAGTTCTTCAGGTACCAGCTGGGCGACTTCCTCCTGAACCATTGACTGCTCAGACTTGGATTGTTCTTCAACAACAGGGTCCACAGATTCAGGAAGCGGTGCCTCAGTACTCTTCCTACCCTTCTTGCCTTTCTTTCCCTTCTTGGTCTTAGGAGTCACTGGCTCTTCTACAGGTGCCTTTCTAGGTTCAGGTTGAGTCTCTACCTCAAGCTCAGGCGCAACTTCTACCTCGGGAATTTCCTTAGCTTCAGTTACGTCTTCAAGAGGTTGTTCAGGCTGTGTTGAAAGTTCTTTCTCGATTGTCTCTAGGATAGGAAGCACCGGCTGTTCATCTTTGGGAAGAACCACCTGAGCTACTTCAGGTTCGACTGGTAGAGGCTTCTCCTGTTCCTCGATCTCTGCCGCTGGCAATAAAGGTTCTACCACTTCAGGAACATCCGTGGAAGGAATATCTTGAGTCTCCTCCGCATCGACTAGCACAGGACTTTCTTGCTCGCCAGGTAATGAAGGTAATGAAGTATCTGAGAGTTTATCAAGCTCATTCCTTGACAGATCGGAGCCGTCCACAGACAATGCAACATTCGGAGTCTCTTCCTTTACTACTGGCTCCTCAACAGTAGGTTGTGGTTCAGGTTCAGGAGCTTTAGTCTCCTTCTTCCTACCCCAACTCCACCCACCGCTCCAAAGACGCAAACCGGCAAATGGCTGATAAGGCGTGGCTGGTGATTCTGGTGTTTTGGGGCTCTCAACTGGGTTTGTCAATTCAACCTTTGGAGTTTGCGGCGTGAACTCCTTTTGCTCGACCTCAGGAGAAGATAGATCAGTGGCAGCTTTATCCGATGTGACTGAAGGAGCCTTTTCTGGAGTAGGACCTACTTCCAGCATAGGAGAAGGTCCAAGCTGTTGTTTGGAAGACTCTGGGATTTGTAGAGTAGTGTCTGGAATAGTACGTTCAACAACAGGGGTTTCGGGGACATTTTCAGTAGGAGTAGGTTCAACCGCAGGCTCAACCGCAGGCTCAGTTTTCGGGTGAGGAATCGCTTTGTCATAATCAGGTAAAGAAATATCTCCAGAGTGCACATCTTCAAAGTCGGGTGTGTGAGGTACAATTTCGGAAGCAGGACCTTGGGTAGACATTTCGAGACTACCATATGTCTTTTTACCTTTACCCTTCTTATTCTTAGGCGTAGTAGGAGGCGCTTGCTCAATCTCAGGTTCAACCTCAACTATTGACTCTACAGTTTTTTCCGTGGTTTGTTGCGTAGGTTCTGGTTCATCCTTTATCAAGTATTGTTCGAGTTCCTTGGGAAGAGGTGGTGGACTTGGAAAGCGAGCTTCTTTAGCAACAACTTGTTCATCTTGACTTGGCGTAGTAGCAGCTAGAAGTTCAATGTCTTTCTCAAGAGTTTCCCTAACAGGAGATGATGGAATGTCGCCTTTGCCCTTCCTCTTTCCCTTCTTCGATTTACCCTTTCCAGTAGGTTTCAAGAATTCAAGATCTTTGCCGGTAAGAGTATGACCGCTTACAACACTAGCTCCCCCAACAACAGTGGTGGTATCATCGTCAAACCATCCCTCCACGGCATCAAGGGCGTCCTTTTCACGTAATTGCTCTTCGGTCAGGAGGTATGGTACATCGTCACCTTGGGAGATACCCAACCCTATGCCTTGCCTTATATTTTCATCCGTCTCCTTTTCGATAGTCTTCGGGCGAGGGGTAGTGAGTGATGCGCTTGAACTCTCCGGAGGAGAGATATAGTCTTCTGCTTCATGAAACTTGGGTGTTTGAGGAACCATATCACGATCCTCTTCATTAGGTTCTCCAGCCATGAAATCTGAGTCGTAACCAGTAGAAACGGGATCCTGAGATGATAATACTTCATGTGCGAGAGCAGCGGCGGCACCACCTGCGACTGCAGAGGCTGCAGCATCTTTAATCGCGGAAGATATTGGGGTATGAGGATTTGATAAATCCTTGTCCTCGATAGCGGGAGCTAATTGAGGTGCAGCAGTAGGGACTTCTTGGATTGGTGAAGGGAGAGACTCTCGTATAGGGGATATGGGTCTCTCCAAAGCTTCCATTTCACGTTCACTCAGCACAGCAGGAGGAATCTCCAGTGGTCTCGGGGCATCAGCTGGGAAGGTGGATGCTTTAGGAGTGGCCTGTTCAGAACCGAGGACACTTTCCTCACGAGCATCTCCTTCATCAACATCATAAAAGCTCCCTTCGTATATGCTGTCACCAAAGGCGCTGTGAGTCTCTTCAAAGTCATTTGAACTTTCCTGGGGAGACTCGGCAGCGGATTGATATTCGTCCTCGGTGATGACCTCGCGATCCGAAGGTGGAGTGGAAGATGTTCGACTTGAGGGTAGCGATGGTAACTTGTCCTCTACCTCGGCTGATTTGGCGTTGCGTTCAACAAGATAGAGGGGACGGTATTCCTTAGAGTTAAATTCAGAAGAGGATGATTTGGCGTGTCGAGAGCGTGTTGGGGAGCTTAGGGGATCAGTTTCGGTGGTGGTAGTTGGGCTCGTTGTAACGTTCTCCAAAGCACCGTGAGCTGAGCGTGGTCTACGAAAGCGTAAAGGAACTGCGGTAGTTGAGGAGGCTCTAAGTTCTGAAAGAGGCGAGGGGATTTTGTCAGGAGACTTCTCCGGCGAGTTTGCAAAGGCTTGTAGTTGTTCACTCGGGAGACCAGTAAGACGACTTAAAAGAGCACGGCTTTCTTCAAGGGAAGTAGGTGTAACAGGTCGGCTAGGCAGGCGAGCGGATTCTTCAGATTCTCCTACGCTAGTATCGAGAGTGGGCAAGGGATACTCGGGACGATCGCCCGGAATATAGGGGGGTTCGGGAGTGGTTTGTTTGTGAGGGGATGGCAACTCATTAGAGACTTCATCTGTCTCTATCCCGGGCAGTGGAGTGCCTTCCACTTCCACTGCCCGATCCCCTAAAAAAGACGGCTTGCTGTCATCATCTAAGACAGACCTTTCTGAGCGATCCCTGCTAGTATCTGTGAGGCTACGTTCCTATGAAAATGTTAGCAGTGTTCATCAAAACTATTCTCGTGCACACCAAAGGGAAAAGGAGGGAGCAGGGGGTACCTTTGACTTTTGGTGTCGGGTATCCATACCTATGTCGTCTTTACTTTTCCGCTTGTCGCGTCGATCAGAAGTTGTTGATCGTGTATCGTCATCATCAGAGCCATATGCGGAACTCCTGTGAGACTTCTTCTTCCTGTGCTTTCGTTCTCCGTCTTCATAATCTTCATCTCGGCGAGATTCTTTAGACCTTGACTTGCCCGAGGACGAAGATAAGCTCTCAGTTGACTTGATCCCAGTAAGTAGACCAAACAGGCCGCTGGGCCTCTTCTCCTGTCTAGAAGATTTATGTTCTCGGTCGCGCTCGATGAGATCTCCTTCAGAGGCGATAGATGATCGTCTACGCTCCTCTGGAGAGCCATGCTTGTCGCTTTCATGACGTTTGTGCCTCCTCTTGCGTTCGCCGTCATCTTCATTTGACCTTGTCTCTGAAGTAACGGATCTTGCGTCATCGTCCTCACGCTCAGACCTATGGCGACGATGTTTCTTCTTACGCTCCCCATCATCCTTGCCCTCTGATGTTACGGATCTTGTATCGTCATCATCATAGCGGTCGGAGTCATGATGCCTACGATGCCTCTTCTTTCGTTCTCCATCGTCGTCATACCTACTCTCTGAATGAGCAGATCTTGATCTTAAATCGTCTTCAGAGCCATGACGTCGATGCTTCTTCTTACGTTCACCGTCATCAGACAGAACGGATGATGATACGATTGATGAGGCGCCGTCAGAACCTCGGCGTCGATGATGTCTCTTGCGCTCTTCTTCTTCGCCAGGGAAAGTATACGAATCTAGAGAACCAGTGCGGTGAAGGTCAAAGTCTCTACCCCGGCTAACATCACGCTCATGCCTTGATTTCTTTTCTTCGGGCGATGAAAGACTATGGCTTCTCTCAGAGCGATAACCATCTCGGTCTCGAGAGGACTTTGAGGATTTGGAGTCTGGCTTCCTACTTCCTTCAAGAGCTTCTAATGTTGCAGTACGCTCGCGAGTCTTGGTAGACTCCGGAGATGAAACTCTGGGGTCTGAAAATTCATCTGCAGTTTCGGGAAGAGGGACAGCAGCAGCATAGGATAGCTCAGGAGGAGGTTGACGTTCTATCTCTGGAGCTTTCCTGGATCCGATGTAATCATTGTACTGCAGTTCTGAACGAAGAGGGGATCCGACTGAGGGGGTGAACTGGCTACTGCGCCTCTTATCCACTATCTTGGGTTTCTTCATGTCGGCCATTTCTTCAGCATCATGAAAGGCTGTGCTAGGAATAGAGGAAATTATTTCGCTGGTGCGAGCACCATTAGAAGGCGTACGGCTCAATTTGTTCGAATCAGTCGCACCATAACGGTCCCGAGTTGTTGATTGTTCTGGTTCCTTTCGGTCTCGATCGCGGTTCGCAGATTCAGCGCCAAGGATACCAGCAAGGGCCCCTGAAGCAATTGCTGGCACAGAAGAATAGTCATGAGATTGAGGATATGCACCGAGATCGACACCACCCTTTGAAGGAGATGCATCCTTAGTCTTCTCTGGTTCGAAGGGTGGCATTGGGACTGTTGGTTCAATATCGCGAATGTCACGCTCAACGGGTGCATATTTTGACTTCTTCTTCTTGCCCTTTTTGTCGTCTTTTTCCTCCTTCGAAGTTACCGGAGTCGAAGTCGATTTCTTTGCACCAGCCGTCGTAGGACTATCGTCCGTGCTAGTACTCTTACCTTTCTTTACCTTCTTATCTTTACTAGACCTTCGTTCCAGTCCTGACTCCGGCTTCACCTCGGGAGTGACGCCTTTAGCGGGCTTCTTCTGGTCCTTTTTCGAAACTGGCGTTGGCTCTGCCCCTGTTGTGGCATCAACCTCATCGTCGAAGCTTCCTGGGATATGAATTTTATCCATGGATTCAGGTTCTTCAACAAGTTCTTCAACGAATCCATGTTTCGTGGGGGTTTCTGGAGTGAAATCTTCAACAGTTTCAAAGTAAGGGTTCTGGTAAAGACCATTACCACGACGTGCTTCATTAGGTGTAACGATCACCGGCTCTACGGGAGGAGAATGTGATTCATAGACCGGTTCACCCTTTCGATCTCGTCTACCAATCTCCTCGACTGTATCAGATTGACGGCGAGCAATTTCTGGTTTGTAGGAAGTCCTCTTCACGCCTGACTTGGGTTCGTCCGACTCAATGACAATTTCATCATGCGATTGTCGAAGTGGCTCTCTCTTCAAATCGCGGTCAGAGATCCAGGACTCGCGAGTAGAATCCGGCGTAGGAACATCGTAGACATGTGTCCGGTCCTCTCCCCAGGTGACTTTTGATGCAGAAGGTTTCCGCTCCACTTTAGGTTGCACATAAGTGGGTGTCACGTCTTCATAGGGTTTGATTTCAGGAGAAGGTGGGAAGGAAACATCCTTGCCAGAAGAAGTTTTACTCTCAGGGGGAGGAGGAGTAGGTTGGATCAGGTTGAGACTTGGAACTGGCCAAGGAGATGTAAAGTCCTTTGATGTCCTAAAGGCATAAGCCGGTGGATATGGTGGTGCCTTTGGTATGCCGGTTTCGTGAGCTTGATAGACATGTATGTCAGTGGCACCCTCATTGGGATCAACCTTGTGGATTACAGGGCCTAAGTTTTCACGGAGTTCGGGGGGTGCAAAGAACTCTCCAGGGGATACTGGTCTCTCGCTGTAACGATCTTGCCAATCCTGGAGGACGTCGGTAGCGGTCTTGTTCTTCTTGAACAGATCTCGATCAAAAATATCATCGTCGGTGATGAGCTCAGCAGAGGTGGCTGGTTCTGCGTGACGAACATCGCGGATTTCCTTGCTCATAATGGCGCCCGCGGCAGCTGCTGCTGCTGCACCAGCAACACCTTGTGTAGCAACGTTCTTGAACGGATCAGGTCGGACGAGATCACGCTCACGCTCTTGGAGCTCCTTCTCTCGCCGTACGACAGCTGAGCTAATATTATCATCGGGACGTCGACCACGTTCAGAATCGGCATATTGCTTCTTCAAGCGGTCGAATGCACGTGTCGCAGCATCATGCTCCCTTTGACGTTGCTCTACTTCTTCGCGAGCAGCAATCTCGCGCTCTGCTGCCTCGCGAGCAGCAGTTTCATGCTCACGTCGGAGACGATCAGTTTCACGCTCGAGTTCTTGTTGTCGTTGGGCTTCGATACGGGCTACATGAGCGCGGCGCTCTGCTTCTTCGGCATTTTTAGCTTCACGGGCCTGTCGTTCCGCTATCTCCCGGCGATGATCTGCTTCACGATGTTCGGCTTCCAGTCGAGCCAAGCGTTCTTCCTCATACCGGCGAGTCTCTTCTTCTCGGCGTTGTTGCTCAAGACGGCGCTGTTCTTCTGCTTCCCGGCGTTGCTTTTCACGACGTAATTCTTCACGGCGACGCAGGGCTTCTTCTGCAATGTTCATTTGCCCAAAACGACGCTGCTCGTCGTCTCGCCGTTGTTGCTCATCTTGTTCCCGCCGTTGTTGTTCAAGTTGACGCAGCTCCTCCTCATCTCGGCGTTGGTCCTCTTCATCACGTGCTTCTTCCCTCTTCTCTTGCTCTTCGGTCAGGCTGAAGCGGACGTTAGAGGGAGAATCTAGAGGCTTGCCATTCTTGGCTTTCGTGAGAGCGGCTCCTATGGCAGCGGCAGCAGCTCCTGCTACTCTATAATCACGCTTAAAGTTGCTGTACGTGCTTAGAGTTGGAGAAGTATTAGCACGCCGAGGAATTGGAGAAGTATTACGTCTAGGAAGCGGCGGAGGACGTTCATCATCATCAAAATCAGTGATTTTGTGCTTAGGAGAGTCGGGGATTGCACTAGTGTCCAATGCCACACTCGACGGCACGCTCGACGGCCAAGATATGGTGGACTGCTGAGCAACAGACCGTTGAGATACAGATCCGGTCGGTGGCTCAGGTGCCTCAGATGGCTCAGACGATAAGGCAGTCGAGGGCCAAGATACGGTCGAAAGCCTAGGTGAGAGTGGCTCCCTAGATACAGACTGCCTACTGCCACTCGGCTTTCTAGAAATAGTTGGTTGTTTATCGCTACTCGATTGCCTCGACGAAGTTGAATCCTTGGAGTCGCTTGGCTGTCTAGATGTAGTTGACTTCTTAGATGCAGTCGACTTCTTAGATACAACTGTATCTTTGTCCTTCGGTACAGCTGACACATGAGATGAAACGGCAGTCGAAGGCCAAGATACAGTCGATGGGGGAGTCTTGTACGATGGTTGAGTTGAAGTACCGGTGGACTGCATAGCGATGGTCGAAGGTTGAGATGATGATGCAGTCGATGGCCAAGACACAGTTGATTGCTTGTCACCACTAGCTTGTCTGGATGTAGTTGATTCCTTGGAGTCACTTGGCTGCCTCGATGTCGTTGACTTCTTTGATACAGATTTTTTAGATACGACTGTTTCCTTGTCCTTTTGCGTAGCTGATACTTGTGATGAAACGGCAGTTGAGGGCCAAGAAGATACCGTAGACTGTTTTGGTACGGCTGATGACGCCGCAGTTGACGGCCAAGAAACGGTGGATGGCTGAGATACACTCGAGAATACGGGCGGGCCGGATGGCGCCGTATAGCCAGATTGGCTGGGTGCCTGAGAGGTGTAAATGGAATCTGGTACTGGCTGATGGGGTTGCGGATGCTGGATACTGACACTTCCAGACCGGGAAGTCAACAAAGGCTTTTGAGCCTTCGCAACTGAGCCTGTTCGTGTGACAGCATCGAACTGGTTTGGGTTGATGGTCTGCGCAGGATAGACGGACTGAAGCGTAGGGACACTGCTTGTATCGCTTAATGTCTCGACACGGCTAACACCTGCTGCAGATGCAGCACCTGAGATGGCACCAACAGCAGCAGAGCCGGCCAGAGACGTTTTAGCATCGCTCGAGCTTGATGCCCTTCTCTTCTTCTTGCTTCCCCATCGCCAAGTCCATTTGCTAGTTCCAGAGCCACTGGAGATCACCGATTCCGAACTCTTTGCCGACTTGAGATTATAATCTCCAAAAGCCAATCCTGAACTCATACTAGACTCGGATGATGCACCTTCAGGCAAAGACTCCCACTCATCATCTTCATCTGGAGAGTACCGAGAACGAGAAGCACCACCACGACCATGCCTAAGGCTGGCTTTACTCTTCGAGTGTCTAACAGCAACAACTTCTGGTCGATGTTTCTTATTCATATGGTGTGCGGCAGTCAACGCGGCAGCGGTAGTTCCCAGGCCAATCAATGCTGCGTTTAGCTTTTCGTCAGACTTCCTTCGCTTAGAGCTCTTGTTTCTCCTCACAAATCCAGAGCCAAAGGCAAGAGAAGAATCCGATGACGATGAGGACGCATTGCCAAAGCTAAAAAAGCTTTTCTTCTTCTTTTCCTTTTTTGTATAGGACTTGTGGCTTTTTTCCGGTGGGGCCGAGAAGAAATTCGTGATAACATTGCCGGTCTGGGGTTGTTGTGGCCGTGATATATCAATAATCGAAGCTCCAGACATCGAGCTACGAGACGAGCGGTAGTTTCTGGCACGCCTTCGGTCATAGTCGCTGCTGTCTCGGCGATGTTGGACGTATATCTTGTTCGGCGAATTAGATCGGCTACGGTGTTTCTGTCGTGAGTGGCTGACTGCTGCAGCTCCATAAGTAGCACCAAGTGCTGCGCCGATAATACCAGACTTCCTGTCTCTTGACGAGGATCGTGATCGAGAATCGGAAGATGGGGAACGTTGTCGTATTATTTGGTAAGATCTACCTTCCCTGGTAACACCAGTTGACATTCGATCTCGGGAAGGGCTCCGATGTCCAAAGGTAACATGGGACTTCCGGTCACGGGAACGGCTGCGACTTCTACGTTTGTGTGCCCCCCTCGAGTGAACGGTATGTCCAGACTTGATGCTATAAGTATCATCAAAGTCATCACTCTTTCCAAACAAGGCTTTACCAGCTTTGGCCAGTCCAAAGGCGGCCAATCCAGTAGTACCAGTGCTGAATGATTTCTTGTGCCTGAGTTTCGATTCAGTTTCGGGATAGTAGCGGGTTTCTTTCTGGATACCGCTAGGGTGAAGCTCAGAAGATCGTTTACGATTGAAATGATGTTTACGAGGTGCATCTGCAGGAGAAGAACGAGGGTCAAAGCAACCTCGACACACCCCAATGTATTCGGTATACTCCTCCATCTTTGCTACATCTTCATGATCCTTCCACCAGTCCGCGAGCCTGTTCAACGGTCCTTTCTGTTGGGCCCGCATGGCCATATTACCAGGCGTGAAACCGCCTGGATATGGATACGGATCGACCTCGCTATAATACTGATGGCCACCCGGAAATGCTCCCGGGAGTGAAGAGTCGTGGAAATGGGAATGGTTATGATGATGGTGATGGCCGTGGTGATGTGACAGTTCATACGCAGCAACGGCAGCTGCACCGGCCGGGATCAGAGCATTATTATTATGGTGAGACGAACTGGAGGACTGTTTGCCTGGCCTGGGAGGTTTCGGAGGAGGGTCGGTGTGGTTATGGCTTGCTGGTTCAAAGGAAACGTGGGAGGCGTATGAAGGTGGTTTACTAACATCAGTGGCGGCTGATGAAGTAGCGTGGTGGTCATAGCTCTCATGTCCCGCAAATCCAAGGGCAGCGCCGCTAGCCAATGCCGCGGCAGTAGACATTTTACCTGGCTTATTGGGCTTACTGGATGAACCTGTTGAATAAGATGAGGGTCGTGGTGGTTTTGAAGGAGGTGAAGAGTCATCAAAGCTACCAGGCATAGATGGCCTTGGGGGTTTAGGGGGCGTTGATTGGGTATTAGCAGTTCCATAGAACTCGGCAGCAGCGCCAGACCCAGTATCAGCGACGGGATTAGCAGTCGCAGAAGCAGTCATAAGGTGAGGGGTGTCCAAAGGCATGATGACCGAGGGCTGGTTTGGTCGTACTCCTGGTTGGTACTGAACAGACTCTCCTTGGTCGCCGTAGTATTCAGCAGCCTCACCAAAGCTACCATTAGGATTGAGGGGTGGTCGATATGGAGTACTGTATTGTGAAGGATTCTGACCTGGGAATTGATCGCCAATATGAGATGAAGTCGGTGCTGACGACAGAGCTGGTAATGCGCCAGACATCATTGGAGCACTCGACTGGCCAGGAAACTGGGTAAAGTTGGAACTATTCACTTGTGCGCTGAAGGAACCGTTCGCTCGGATACCATCTGCACCTCTCGGAACGGCCCTTGAGCTGTCGCGGGGCTCATCCACGATTATGCTACTCGACCTCTCAGAACGAGTCTTCTTGGATGACTTGTCGCGCTTATCCTTATCCTTCTTCTTGTCCTCCCGATCTCTGCTACGAGAGCGGTCTCTTCGCGAAGTTATAGATTTGGTATCCGACCGATCCTGCCGACGGTCTGACTGCCGCTCCTCCTCTTGAAAACGGGCGTCTGCGGCGCTTCGAGCTTTGGAGGGGCGGTCGGCCATGGTGTCATAAGGATTATCGGAAGTCCTTGCGTAGTCTAGAGCTGTGCCATAGGATGATGACCCAGAGACCGAAGGTGGTGGTGCAGGGTGAGAGGCTTTGGAACTGCTGGAGCGATGAGGTTTTTTCGAGGACGACGATACTACGGACTCGGGGCCAGCGCGACGACGCGTTGAAGACGAATCCGATCGCTTTCGCTCGTCCTTGGAGGAGCCACCAGTAAAGGCCCTCCACATCGTGGGGCAGTGTGATTTGCGGGTATGGTGATTGGCGGTGGTGGGAAATGTCGTTGCAGGATAGCTGAGAAATTATCGACTGCGGGCAGCAACTTTTGGGTATCGGATCAATGCAAAAGTCGTCACTTCATAAATCGTCATATGATACAATTAGAATATGAAATGGGGCATGCCATGCGACAGGAAAAAATGAGGGGACAGCGATCGCAAAGGTCGCGAATGGAGTAGAGGCACGGTATACGCGCGCCGGGGTTGGAGTTGAAGGTAGTAAGAGGTCGGTCTGGCTGAAAGTGGCGATGGGAGATGGAAGCTCCAAGCAAAGCATGGCCCACGCTCGCCGGCAAACATGATCTGCGCCAACCCAGCCGCTCAATAATCAAGGCCCAATCACGGCCGCTGCACGTGTACCCCAAGAACCTCGCCTGGCCCCCCGTCTTCTCAGAATTATTCACACACAGTGGCCTCGCGGACTGCTGCTAGACAGCTGCAAAGAGCAGCTTTCGTACGATGCACCGAAGCTAATGTCAACAACTCCAAAAGAGGTAAACAAACATAGACAGGCCAAGGAACGGCCGATCTAGGATGGATCATGGTCAAAGCGCTAGCATGAGATCGGTCCCAGACAAAGCAAAAAGTGAGGCTTATCAAGGTCGACGAAAAATCATCATCACGTAGTTAATTGCGGGCGTTCAACACGCTGCGCTGCCAAGCATCATCATGGTCGCACAAAGGGAAAATTTGAAGCTGCTGCTAGTCTTTCCTACACATGCGTCTGCGTCTTGCTACCCGATAGCCCAGGGTGAACCCTGGTCAAGCGTGGCGAGCTGACAGCTGTAACGGCAAACTTGCCCCCCCGTATGCCGTGCTCCACCGGTATTATACAAGAAGGCCTACTATTAGACTCCCATCCTAGAGCTACCAGCAATGAGAAGGAAACCTTGCCCAAACTTTTTCGAAAATTCAAAACCCCGTATGACCAGCTGCCCGATGATGATGATGATGCCCTAACTCCATGAAACCAAACGGACCGCCCAACGCCGCCGCTGTAATGCGATTATACTCCATCTCATCTCGCCGAGGGGAAGTTAGTACCTGGGGGCAGCGCCACCTCCCAGAAGCCCTTGTCGCAAGGTTAGAATCTGGTTTCGTGACTCGAGCGGGAGCGCATTGATTTGGTCTGGTGTCAATTGCATCACCGCCCTCAAAAGGTCGTCCTGGCTCATCCCAGGAGCTCCTAGTGGCTGTATGGCCGGAGGAGGTTGGTACTGTGGCGTCGCAACTGGTGGTGTAGGTGCTGCTGTTGGCGGAGGATATCCCGGAAAAGCACGCGACGGCTGAAGCACAGGAGCTGCTGGAGCGGGTGCAGGTGTCGATGCGGAGGGATTAGAAGCCTGCTCGATGATTGATGAAAGTATGGTTGTATCGACCAGATTGAGGAGCAATAGTGACTGGAAGATGGCGTAAGAAAGCTGAGGAGCTTGTTGTAGTAGCTGGGTCGCCTTTCCTGGATCCGACATGACCAGGCCCTTCATTTGTGACAGAATATCAAGCAGTTGCGCTGCTGGTATGGTTGACAATGTTCGAGAGATGGCATCCGGGCAAGTCAAGTTGGGTGCAAGGTCGGCACCTGGGGGTAGCGGGGGAAGAGCGCTTGATGGTTGAGCGGATGCCGCATCTGGTTGTCCGTTCGTCGAAGGGATTCCGGTGGGTGCAGCGACATATCCAGCCGGTGCATTATCTCCAGCTCCGTTGTCATTAGACCAGTCAACTCTCAATTTCCTGCCCATGATCTCGTAATCGTTGAGATTTCTGACGGCGGAAGCAGCTGCATCGGCGTCGGAGAATTCTGCGAAACCAAAGCCCTTGGGTCGTCCGGTATCTTTATCGTAGACAAGGCGAAAGTTGACAACCTGACCGACTCGGCTGAGAGTATCGACGATGAGTTCTTCGGTGCCACCTATTGAGAGCTGTTAGTTATAACTTTTGTCTAGGCTGGAGAAAGCGCGAGTGACCAACCGTATGGGATGTTGCCGATAAAGACAACACGCCCAGCTTTGTCATTAGGAGACATGATGTAAGTCCGCTTGTCTGAGCTACTTTATTTCGAGTGCAGGCGTTGAGTTGGCGAAACGGTCAATGCGAACGAAAGAAGACAGTTTGGGAGTGAATGATATGCGGCGCGGCCTGCATGATGCGCGTGAAGTTAAGAGCTTGGCAAATATGGTCCGTGCGTGTCATTCATCCATGGATCACTGCACGGAGCGCGATTGGACCTCGACAAAGGGATCATCATCATCATCCAGGATATCACTCATGCTATCCTAATCAACGACATGGATTCGCTATCGTCAAATACTCATTACAGCTCATTTCTCTATTCCTCCAACCATACCTCTTCCAATCTATTTTCTTATAATTTACTTGAGCAGCATACATCCCCTGAGGTAGATACTTTTCCTTCTACAGTAGGTTGATGATGACCTTCCGACACCAAAACACTCTTGTTGAAGCTCTGCTCGGACGGAGGTACATCGAGCGCGGGATTCTTTTCAAAGAAATTAACCGGCTTCAAATGTACTCTTAAGATTTCAGCAGGCATAACCGGGAAATCTTCGATTCGAGGGACGTGATTAATTCCAAATTGCACGAAGACAACGACATCCTCGTCTTTGACGTTCTCTTTCCTATCGGCCCACGATCTAACACCTGTCCCACCTCGTGATTGGTTGGTATATCTCCCTCCGGCGTAGAGCTCATCGTCATGGTATTTGACAACGAAGATGTTGTGAGATGCGAATTCGGCGCGTTTGTAGTTGAAGCTGTCTTTGTCTGAGAGGATCTTCTGAAACCCGGGTGCTTGGATCTTGTATGCCACGGGTTTGCCGTTGATTGGATTGCGAACCTCGGAATTCTGGATCTTGAAAACACGATTCTTGTCGAAATCAAGATCGAAGCCTCCTGATTTCTCCACGACAGTCTCTTGCACATAATATCCATTGCCATGAAGATTGAAATCTGATCGAGGCATCGGATGAGCTTCGTCATAGGCCACTCTATTGTGATACCCATCGAGCATTGGATCCACACGAAGAGAGAAGATATGCTGATGATGAACAGCGAGTACTCCAGGATGAACTACAGTGCCGAAAGGAACATCAACTCCGTCATCTATGGGTTGCGTACTAAGGATTCCTGTCGCGCGAACTTCATAATCGACTTGTCCAGCTTGGTTGAAGATAAATGCCAAAATGTATTCATAATTAGAGACGGTGATGATTGTTTGAAGCACAAGTTCTCGTGAACGTGCTACCGCCGCTCGTCCAGTCCTATAGTTAGTGTGTTTCCAGCTGATGCCGGCATCTTGTTCATGGATGCACACCACGTTGTCCATTGGAATGGCGCCACCTTTATCGTCTGAAAGCACAGCATTCAGATAATAAATGGATCCCAAACAGTCACAACCCAACTTGAGGTTGTTGGCCATAATCCCTGCACCTGCATCACCGAGATCAAAAGCCGACTTCTTGTGGAAAGGATGACGTGGATCAGCGTATGGAATGTTCATATCCGAAAGGGAGAGACGATAGAAAAGGCTACGGTTGTCGTAGTTCACCTAATCCAATTAACTCAAACACATAGATTACCTCAGATATACTTACATCATATAGAACCAGGCCTTCTCTTTGGTTGAATCCAACCCGGAATTGCCATTTTTGCCACGCAATCACACTGGAGGTGCCCTCTTGAGAGACCTTGAAGCTAGCACCCTCAGGCTGTACAACATTCAAAGGTTTGAGGTCTGTTCTCAGTTTCTGATGCTCTGGAATATATTCATTGGGAGGCTTGATTTGATATGGCTCCACTTCTTTGATGGTATTGTCTTCTCCGGTAGGCAGAAGATCTATCCGAATGACCTTCATGCTCTCGGTACTAATGACAGGAGATATTGGCAAAGGAAGAGCGTAATGATTTGAGTCGGCTTCGGTCGGATTCAATGGATCCCTCATATATAGAAAGCATTGATACATACGGTCATCGTCGTTTACACCATCAGAACCTTTTCAAGTCAGCGACCTAAATCCATTAGTTAAATCAGAAAATAAATACCATATATCCAGGGGTCACTGATGACTACAGTCCCCTCTGGAAGCTTGAGTTTAGCAATCTCTGCCTTGACACCCTCGTCCCCCAATGCCACTTTCTCAATTAATACAATCTCTTCTGCATCGCCATTTGCGTGGTGGTTTGGTCCAAGGAGCACATTTCGTACTACCCGTCCCGCGGACAGGTCTATGATAGCTTCATGAAATTTATTCTAGGCCGAATTGTTAGATTGGATAATAAGTATCAATTACTTAGGGCTGAAACATACTGTGTTACGAATGTAGTAGTTCACAAAAGCGTTCCTAGCAATTTTGGGGAGTGGCTTTCCACTATGCTCCGCTTCAAGATAAGGCAAGACATCAGCCTTTGGGGGCTCATGAAGGGTTATGACTTTGAAGTAAAGATCAGTGTGAGCTGGCCAGCTAGCTTTGAGAAGCGCAGTAGCAGAAGTTATTTCGGCAGCTGTTAGGGGCGCCAGCGGGTGTGAATCGGGCTGTTTGATGATATGCACCTCGGAAGAGGTGGCAATAGATTGGGTAGCCATTGCAGGAATTGTTGTTGGACGGGAGTCAAAGAGAGGAGGGCTAGGATGAGAAAGGAGTGAAGGATGATGGTGAAGAACAGACTATATTCTCAAGTAGCTACGCGGCGTGCACGATAGGTAGAAGTACGATAAGCTGTGGAGCTCAACCTGATAGCGATGGCGACTGGAAGACGGCGTAGCGTCAGAAGGCTAAGTCGATGGAGGAAATTATCAACGGTCAACGCATCGCCCTACCTATTGAGGACTGGCGCAATTCATTCCCATATGCATGATGTCCCCTTCGCCTACGTTGCTGTCCAAAGAGAGTCGAGGCGAAGAGACCGGAGTGGGTTATCGTCCCCTACCCCGCCCTGGGCCATCGCCGAATGACCCCGCCATGGGAGCAGAATGGGCAAGTCCACGCGGGGGATTGGATACCTCGATAACTCTCCTCTGCTGTGCCAGTACTCCAATGTCATCCTTCCTATCATGCCTCTGCACATCCGAAGTCTTCTTATCGGCCAACTATTTTCTTAGCTGAGCAGCAGATACTGTGAACACTAGAATACGACCCAATCATGGAATACTGACCAACAGAAAAGTCAGTACAGCCATGAGAGAAACAACAGAAAACCTCCGAAACGAAACGGAGAGCGAAGAACGAGACCAAAAAAAAAAGAACTCAGAACGTCCTGATAAAAAGAGATGAAAAGTACGATATGAAAGCTGCTCTAAATGACAAAAATGGAGGAGAAACAAGAGGGCTTCTCCACCCACATAACAAAGACCTTCGCAGAAGAGAAAAGCTGCAGAAGACATTTCCGTTCGACCTTGAGACTCGAGCAATCCCAAAATATCTCATCCATTTGAAGGCTCAGCAAATTATTTAAGCATACGCTGGATACGACATTGCATTTTCACTACGTCATTCCTCTCTGCTTTCCAATACTAGCTGACTCAAATCCATTGTCTAGAATATCGGCCCATCGCGGCTCCATTAGATTGAAAGCCTGTCTTCGCAACCGTTCTCTCCGTCCTCCGGGTTCCATGAAGGGAGAAAAGGCAATGCAAGGTTAATTGACCCCCATGTCATTAATCTATCTGGCAGCCGTTTTGTTTGACGAGTCGCCCAACCAAATTTACCCTCTTCATCCATCTCATGCGCTGATGTATGTTTCCTCCGGTTTCCATTGGCCATACACCCACCACCCATGCCACAGAAAGGACGCCGGTGGTCTTGTGGTAAGAGGTTGAATTAACCTTATATTATCCCCAGCATCCAGTACAGCGTTTCTACCGTAAGCAGCGTTCCTAACTAGCTCATAATCACTCCCACAATGCAACGGATATATACGACCTGCCGAGTCGTCTCCGGAGCACGTCAGGGAAATGCCGGGATACCAGCAGTTTAAAGAATCGGGCTCCTGGTGGTATATTCATTTGCATCCCAACGCCCAGCCCAATCAAACCCCTACAACATGTTTACTTGAGGTTCAATATTTCTTGTAATATGGAAAACAAGCCGAGGATGACACTTCGGGGCAAGGCTTGTGAAAACGTACAAAAGGGTCCTTTGCGACATGACTTTGGATTAGTTGGATATGCCAGTTCCTTCGTAGCAGACATTCACCATGAAGACATTCACCGCCACTCTTCTCGTTTCCGCCCTCGCCAGTGTGGCTCACGGTCACTGTATGTCTGAGAGCCAGCTAAACAGTAAATCATTTCACTAAAGAAAATAGACATATTCCAGTTCTTGACCGCAAATGGAGCAAAAGGTGCCCAATATGAGCACATTCGACGCAACACCAACTACAACTCTCCAGTAACCGGTAAATAGAAGACTATCCCATAATCTGCTTTGTACCATTACTAAATATCTCAGCTCTGAACAGCAACGATTTACGATGCAACGTAGGCGGCGCTACAGGAGGCAGCACATCTACAGTTGAAGTTCCGGCCGGTTCAAGCGTTACCTTCACTGCCGACACTGCAGTCTACCACCAAGGACCAGTTGCTTTCTACATGACCAAGGTACAAGATGCTGCTGCGGCAGATGGAAGCACAGATTGGTTCAAGATCAAGGAAATCGGCCCAACCTTTTCCGGTGGCCAAGCAAGCTGGAACATGGCTCGTAAGTATATCTACGCGACTTCTTCATTACATACTAACCCGGCCATTAGTCTCCTATGACGTGAAGATCCCATCATGTCTCCCTAATGGTGATTACCTTCTACGTATCGAACAGCTCGCAATCCACAACCCTGGTGGCACTCCTCAATTCTACATCTCCTGGTATGGAATCCTGCTCTTCCATGAATCTTTGGACTACATGCTAACGTATCGGATAGTGCCCAAGTCAAGCTCACAGGAGGCGGATCAGGAAGCCCATCGCCCACCGTTAAGATTCCCGGTCACGTCAAAGCCACAGATCCGGGTTATACCGCTAACATTTACAATGGTCTCACTTCTTACACTGTACCTGGACCCAAGGTCTGGTCATGCTGATTGGAAACAAAACAAGGGTGAATGTAGGTCTTATGAGTGTCCACTAGTCTGAGAGGATTCACTTTGTTAATAATATCATCATGAAATTTATGCCAGAAATGATGGCGGTCAAGAAATGGTGCTGATCATGTGATCATGTGTATGCAACGGTCAACCATGAACACGTGGGCACCTCTTCAACATATCATGTTTGTACGACAATTATTCACATCACCAAAGACTTGTCCTGGCCACGCTGCTGTCATAACACCAAATCTGAAGTATCATGTACTACAACAAAAATCATTATTTCCAACAAAACTGGTACTTTTTTTACAAATATTTCAATTAATAGGTCATGGTAATTATGCTTTTCTTAAGAGCACACAGCTTCCAACTACAAAATACAATGATATTCACGATACGTTCTTTAATAAAACCCCCACGTGTTGTCTTCCACAATCTCATCCACAATCTCATCCAAGTCCCGCTGCCTTCTTATTCACCGCCCCAATGCGTTGTCCACCGCATCAACGCCACCACAGAACACATGTCCCCAGCACGTCACAACATTGCGTTCGCACCACCCTCCTTCACATACACCTCATATCCACAGGTCATCCCTCCACCCACAACACCATGCCAGTCGTACCGAAAAACCCAGACCTCAAATTCACAAACGCCAACCCAGATATCTCAAATATAAAACCTGTAGCTCTTCCTCTCCTCTTTAACCTCAGTTCTATATCTTTCTATCAACCTCCAGTCTCCAGCCTCTAGTCTTCAATCTCCTTAAATATCCAACTTCGAAACTTCCTGGTGAAGTCTTCACAACTCCAAGAAAGCTCCAAGTTCTCGGATACTCATTCAACACCACGACATCAATCCAACCCCTTATCTACCAATACCATCTATCTTAATATCTATCTCCCACCACAAAACAAAATGACAAACCCACCACCCCCCTTCGGACAAGACTGGACCCCAAACATCGGAAACAACCCAAACATAACCCACGATCTCCCACCCCCACCCCTCGAAGACACCATCACCCCCGACGACGCGATGGTCACGCTGCCTCTTCCCTGGGGCGTTCCAGGTCCTCTCCCAATGGGCCTCCCTTTGCCCTTCCCATTCCCGTTCCCAAGTTTCGCGGCCCCGGCACCAGCGCCTCCTCTACTAGCAGCAGCAGCACTCCCAGCCCCCGCCCCCGCAATCACCT